>JXTB01000251.1:411293-441202 GCA_002914805.1 Parasponia andersonii
TTTGCTAACAACGGTGAAAATGTCGATGACATTGTCAACATTTTCAAGAGATTATCCATATTTTGAATTTCTAACGTGGATATGGGTGAAATATATTTTTCCCCGAGTGTTTGCCAAATGTCCATATCGTCCACAATATCTAATATTCATGAACTCAGGATATTTTAATTGTTAAAATATCCACGTAATGTCAAAAATGATGGGAAATTTTTTTTTCTGGTTATAAAAGTTAAATGTAATGCCCATTTTATTCTCTTTTTTGAAAAAATAAAAAGGTTATTATACTATTTAACAACTTATTAATAAAAGGATTATCAATTTTGAGTCTTTTTTTTAAAACATACGATGAAATAAAGAATAATTTATAAATTATTTACAAAACTAATACTTTTATTTAAAATTCTAAAATTACTCTCAACTCGACCTTATTAGAAAATTTTCGATCAAGTCAAATAATCAAAAGTCAAGGAAACGGCATTGAGAAGATAGCTGACTATATTTGACCAGAGTTGAGATTGTTCGATTAGGATTGAATTAAATAATGGTTCGAGAAGAGTTAAAAATCATGTCGGAATTGCTAGGAGAGGTGGCAACATATGTAATTTAGAGTGTGTTGGAAAAGAATATATATTTTAAGTTTTATTAAATAATAAGGTATCTAAATAATTTTAGATGTATGACATGATAATAACCAATATATTAAAAACTATTTAAAGGTACGCAGTATCTTAGCAAATATATTGTATATAATCTTTAGATTAATATCGGAAGTTCACAACTTATCTAATATTTTTCAACCTTCTAAAAATTCTTTTTAACTCCTCCGATTAAAAACACTTGAAGTATGATCTTTGACAGTTAATTAGTATATCATAATTTACATTATTTTATATATTCTTAGTAGAGAGTATTTAGAATATTATTAAAATTATAATCAAAGTAAAATTACAATAATGTTGATTTTCTAGCATAATTGTTATGAAGTTATTATGTAATATACAACAATAATCCTATCATATACAACGTATAATGGAAAAAAAAAGTTCTCATATTTAACCAAATATGTATTATTTTTTATTATTAATCTAGTTTAAATTAAATAATATTAATTGTTTTAGCATTTTAAAAAATTTCATTAGAAAAATTAGATTTGTTTTCAAAGTATTTATTTCTTTCTGGAATATCCATCGACATCGAAATTTTTGTTGATATTATTCGTAAATCAAAAATCTTTACAACCCTGTCAACATTGCATTGATTAGTATCGACTCTTGTTATGTATATATTATTTTGCACAAAATTTGAATTGAAAGAAAAATAGGCATTGCGATCTCTAATTAAGCTTCGTGATCGTCTGTGAAATAACCCTTCTGTAGTTGTTTTGTTTTTAGAGAATTTTGCCTTTTTTTTTTCCTTTTTTGAATTAGATTCACTGTGAAGCCTTTGATGATGATGATGATTAAGGAGGTTAAGCCATTGGGTCTGGGTTTAGGGATGTCAACTTCCCTGATTTTGTGTCAAATGATATATAGCCCAATCTTCCTCATTTTAGGTTTGAGCTAATTGAATTTCTTATCATTTTGACGAATATAATATTTGTGTGTTACTATTATAATTTCTCATAACTAAATATTCTTTGAAAGGAAATCATGGTAATTATTTTTAAGATGTTCCTCTGTTTTTTTTTTCATATAATAATAATAATAATAATAATAATCTGATTAAAAATTAAATATGAACAGCCAAAGCATAACATAGAAATTACAAATACAAACGAAGGATAATAGAGTAATTATAAATTAGAATTTTATTACAAGGAAAAATAAAATAAAATGTAGGGAAGAAAGTGTGGGAATTAGGTAGATTAGTAATAAAGAGAATGCTAGTTACATTATTTTACTTATAATTAAATAAAAGAAAATCAGTTCTTATTTATTTGTATAATTATGATTATAATTATAGTTTGCACACATATATAAGAAGATCTCGTATTTTACTTGAGGTGAGGTCAGGAGCTAACTGCGATTTTCTTCCTTGCTCCTCATATATCTCTTCTTCTTCTTCTCTCTCTCTCTCTCTCTCTCTCTCTGGAAACCCTAATTACAGGTCGCCGTTTATCTCTCTTTCCGAACAATTTATTTATAATAGTAAAGATCAGGTTTTTACTTTCAACTCTGTTTCGATTCTCCTCCTTCTTCGTCTTCTTCTTTAATTATATTCTATGTAAATGAAGCTTAAGCTGTCCAGGATTCATGAATCGAGCTTTTAACATTGCTGATTGATATTAATCCTGATTCCTTTACCCCTATTTTATCTTAATTATCCGAATATTGGCCTTTGCCTTCTTTAGTGTTATTTTAATTTGTTTAATTCTCTTCTTCTAAAGAATACTGATGATGGTGATGATTATGCTGATGATGCCTTTTATTATTATTTTTATTTTTTATGGGAAACTGAGGTTCAAATAACGAAGCATTAATTTTTGTTTTTGGGTTTTCTTTTTTGGGTCTAATTTTTATTGAGGAGAGAACAATTTGGCTTTGCTTCGTAATTGTTGAATGTTTAATTGTATCGGTTATGCTTATGACTCCTTGGCAATGGAAGGAATTGAAAATGTGATGTTTGATTTTCAATCTAATTTTAAAAAAATAGTTGAAGTTGTTGGATTATGGAAGATAATGGATAATCTGGTCTTTTATTGTCTTCTCATGATCATTGATACCAGATGCTGCACTTCGGGACTGACTGGATATATTTGAATTATGTACATGATTCTGATTGCTGAACCTATGACTAATTCTTCATCCCAAACAATTGTTTTGTTTTTAGAGAATTTTGCCTTTTTTTTTTTTGAATTAGATTCACTGTGAAGCCTTTGATGATGATGATGATGATGAATATAATTAAGGAGGTTAAGCCATTGGGTCTGGGTTTAGGGATGTCAACTTCCCTGATTTTGTGTCAAATTCACATAAAATGGGGAGCTTGAAGCTTTGAATTTGAGCATGGGCAACGATGTGATTGAGGAAATAAAATCACCTATCCCAATTTTGTTATCTAATAAGGTGACAAATTTCAGTATTGAGTTGGAGATGACCATGGGTCTTGGTTGGTGAGTGTGACATTGAGAGTCCCGCCATCCTATTCTCAATTCTATGACTATTCTTTAAAAGTTAGGACAATTAAGTCGTTTGCTTCTCATGAAGTTTTATTTATTTTCAAGTTCTCTATCACTGTGTCGTTTTTCATATTTGTGTTTCGTTCTTATGTAGTTTCCCCGTTGTTCTAATTGGTAAGTTAGTATATGTAGTTTATACGGTTTTATGTTGTATTTATTTGAATGTTTGATGTCGCTTGTGTGTTTGGCCGAACTAGGAAGACTTGGTGTTGCAGAGAAGAATTGCTCTCTCTTTGATAGCGAGGAGAGGTGGAGGATCTGACAGTGAGGATCTATTTTTTAGGGTTGGAATTAATTGAACACTAAATCTAATTAGCACTCGAATTAAATTTTGGGGAGTTTTGAGGTTTTGTGAGGTCGAGGTTGACCGTTTAAATTGCGAAACATCATTTTTCTTTTTTTTTGTGGGGGGATCTGTAAACCCTAATTCAATACTCAATACTCAAAGGTATGTATGTATGCATTAGTTTTAAAGATATTGTATGTATGCATGTATGTATGTATTTGTAGTGTTCATATAGATACTTACAAGAAGGGCTGGGGTTGGGTTTGAATGTAGCGCAGCAATGGTTGATTCAGATTTAGATTCAGATTCGTGTTTGGGATACAATTACTTGCGTGATTGTAAAAGGTCACATGATATACACCACATTCTCCCTCCAACCAGTGCTTTCTACACTATTCTTCTTCTTTGCTTCTCTGCGCTTCTCATTTTAGCCACTGCTTTCTATCTCGTTTTCCTCATGGTACTCTCACTACTCACTCTACAAACGCATTTATTTCATAATTTCTTTACTTACTCGTTATCAGATCATATATTGTATTTTCATTACTACATGACATGACACTATCTTCTTGATCTAACCATATCCATATCTATTATCCATATGACATTAGGAAGAAACTTCAGTATTCATTGTTTTATGGAGCTCGCTTCTACTTGCACTCCTTGTAAAGTTGCTGCTTCGGAACACTATTATTAGCAAAGGTTAGCACATATGTACACTTAGTAGATTTTAATTTTGATTGAAACAACAAGTAATAGTTATTAGAATCGTCACATTATGTTTCCGAATGCCTCAGAGTCTGTTGTGGTTATGCCAGCTTTTGGAGTTCAACTTGAAACTCACTATGCTGGGTATGGAATTTGTTTCTCTTTTTTTAAGTTTTTATTTTATTTATTTTAACTGTTAATACGCATTTTGAAAAACCCAATTTTATTTCTTGTCTTCTTTTTCCTTATATTCTTCATTTTCGATGCAGCGGAAAGATAAATCGTCGCTTTATTCCTGTTGACAAGATTTTGAAACCGCTGCTATTGGAATGTGTGACCCCAGTTACGTGTTACTGGAACCTGTCTTTGATTGTACGTGGAGAACCAGAACTGACCTCCGTTTTTAAGGTAACTATGTAGTTTTTTTTTTTTTTTTTTTTTTTTTTTGAATCAACTTCTATAAGAATGTTGAGACTTATCTAACAATAGATTCTTCTAGAGGCATAAAATTTGATGAATATGTTGATTACATGAGAATTCTCAATTGATTATAACATTTAAGTTGAATTCATTATTCAGGGATTGCGGCCACCGGCAACAATGTTGATCCCCATATGGAAGGCCTTGTGTGCAGCGACTGATAAGGTAGAAGAAAAGTCAAACATCACTGTAGAGGATGGTCGGTACAGCTGACGGAGTTTGGACCTGAAGCTACATGCAAATGGTTTTGTTTACTGAACAATGCTTGTCAGTGGGCTCAAGAAGAGTTAGTGTGTTCTAGTAAGAGAAGAATGTTGAAAGGCGAGATGAGTGGAACTTGAGTTTCTAGTGGCCAAGGAGCCTGCTTGTGTCCACCCATGTAGGATTCAATTAGTGGCAGGTATGGTCACATTGAGTTGAATTTCTGTCGTTAAAACTTTTCGAGAATCAATGAAGGGTCCTGAATATTTCATCACATTCATCGTTCATATTTTTTGGGGTAGAACATTGTTCCACATGAGTTGAGACAGGGTTGCTTTGAAGGGAAAGAAGATGGAAACTACAGATTTTCAATATGAATTTGGAGTTGCAGAGATTCTTTTGTAACAATCTTTGTTGATAGATATGTCGTACGAAATAAAGTAAAATAGCTTAATTTACATCAATATTTTATGTTGTGAGCTCAAAATGAAAAATGATGAGATGAATAACTCATTGTCAGTTACGAGTTTTTACCTAAATGTGACTTTTGAGAACAAAACGGATGAGTCGAAGTAGCAAAGATTTGGAAAAAAGAATGCATAATATGAGATTGATTATGTAAAAATATATCTAATCAAATGTTAAAATCGATGATTCTCAGGTAACACTACTCTATCAACGAATTACATGCCAGCCGCCTCTCTTGTATTTGCTTGTTACAAACCAATCCCTACAGCAAACTAACAATACTTCATGGAAAATTTTGGTTTCTCAAGAAATTCTTTAACAAGAAGCCGAGGTTAAACGCTGCGCTGCACGTTCAAGACTGAGCTCATGTCGACGTAAGCCATGCCATAACCCGTTGGAATCATCACTCAGCAACCCAATCTTAGTTATTTGCTTATGTAACGCCTCCAAGTTCACAAGCGGGGCTATTGTCGGCCGTCCATGAGCACACTGCACAAAGCATATTCAAGGGCAGCTAAGAAGCTCTCTCTCACTCGCATAATAATGTGTCTAAAGCACACTTACCTGGAAACAAAGTGAGGTCTGCTTTAGTTCTTCAATGATGAGGGAACACTCTGAAGGTAGCAACGAGTCCCCAAACATAATTGCACCTTAAACAATAACACAAGTCAGAAAAAGAACCAGATGACCTTGATACGCTTAAATCTATGAACATTTTCTCCTGTATCGACAAATATAACATTAGACTTGTAAACCATTAAAATTCAATCTAATAGAAAAAACTTTATATTATCTGGCACAATTGTGCGTGTACCTCTACATGCTTTTGAATTGAGAACACGGAGAACAGAAGGCGGTATCATTGATGATCCATCCGTATCAGCGAGCTAAAACATTTACAGAAAAGTCAGCATAAAAAATATTATTAACGAGGCTTAAAGAAGGAGAAGATAGAGCATAACTTGACCTATATAAAAAGAAAAATTTTCCCCCAAAAAAAAAAGATGAGAGAGAAGACAAAGGAAGTGGATTATAACAGCCAATTAATAATCTACATTTACCTGCTGAAGAAATTCCATGAGATCTATATCGGACAAGTTCACACCTAAAATGCATGGTACCTATATGTAAAGCCAACAATATTATGAACATATATTAGTTAAACCTCAAATAAGTCGATGAAATTTCAACAATTCTCAACGAACTACTGTTGCTTTCTAGAAAACAAAAAGTCTTACTTGAAAGATCATCTTCCATGGTTGAAGCTCACATTAAGAGAAAAGTTTAATGGTCTTAATATAAAAAGAAAGAAGTGACATGTGACTTACCGCAATGAGCTTAACAACTGTTGGTTGGCTGTGGAGAAGATTCAAACTCCTGTGAAAAGAACTAAAATGATGAACCCCTAAATACAAGTTAAACATAAATATAATTTCTTTCTCCAAATTACAAGGTGAATTAGATAGCATATTTCAAGTGTCAACACAAGAACAAATTTGGTGAAGGAAGCTAAGGATGCAGCATAGCTTCACTTTTAACACTACGAAAAATGATTGTACTAGTTATCATGAATACAAGTGGCAGACATAAACAGTTACATGTTAGTGCTTCTTCAGCCATCAATTAGCAACAAATCTTGTTCACAAATGCTGGGCATTGATATCGAACCAGAACCATCTTAGGCGTCAATAATAAATGGCAAATTTGGTAGACAAAGGCGAGCACATACCTTTTGAAGGACCTTGAATCTTGAGCATGAATGTTGCAAATCCAACCCCATTCTTTAATATCTTTGGCATAGTTATGCAGTAACTGATGCCCAATCTCTGGCAGCATCTGATATTATGGCAGAAAGAATCTCAATAATCAAGAAAAGCAACTGCTAAAACTTTCATATAATATCAAACACACACGTACCAACACCTTCTCTGCGTCCAGAAAAGTAATTGTCTTTGCTTCCCCAGACAGGACCTTGGTATTTAACTAACTTGTGAGAAAACAACAAAATATATTTCTCGACCAAGTTCAAGAAAACAACAAAATATATATTTTTCGACAAGTTCAAACACAGAAGACATTCTTACCTTCTGACACAACTCCTCTAGTCGAATCCTTTCATCTGCAGCATGCTGGTGAAAAAGCCCACTAATAAGGTCAGAACTCCCATATATTTGTGCATGTATGAAAGTCAAGAGTTTGAAGTATACAAGTATCACCAACATGGAAAGCAAGGTTTTATGTATCAAATCAATGCACTGGATCATTTGCTTAGATGAATACACAAAAAAGTTCTCATTTAGGGAGTGGGAGTACATAAAGTATAGAAATTAAATAAGTGGACCTGGTCAACAACAGCAAGAGTTCTGCCAGCCACAACTGGAATGAATTTTTTATCAACCTGTTGGAGAACAATGGCTCCCTCTAGGTTCTTTTTGTTAATAGATTCAGGAACTAAAGAGTCACCAGCAAGGTGCAAGAATCCAGAAGCGATATCAAGTATATTATTCTGATCGTGGATGTCATGCAACCTACTTTTGTGCTGCATAAGACAAAATCAAACTTCAATCACCAGCTGATTAGAATCGACAAAATTTATTAGATTTATTGATCATACTGTTAATAAATCATCTTTAGTAACAACAAGATTCAAAAAAAGAAAAGGAGAAGTACAGCAGTCTGAGGGCAGCAGTTCCGCCATTTGGTTCCACAATTTAGGGAATCTTGAAATTCCTTGGAGATAATTTCTGAAAATTGAGACGGCATAAAAACACTTCATTAACCTACAATGTCAATGTAGATAACTAACAGGAAGCAAAGCAAAAGCTGAATTTAAATGATGCATCATGTATGCAAATTAGTTTTAGTTGGCTTCTCACTAGGTCCCTGTTATTAAGAATTCACCGTTCTCTTGGTCTATGAAATCCTACGTTCAGATATGAAAATAACGTTGCGTGAGGATTTTACAAGCACAGAACCAGGTTGTATATCCAGGTGATTGAGTTAACATTTTCCTTTTTGTGACAGCAGACAAGTCTAAATATTTTCGAAACCTCAAAACCTGAAAAGATCTACCTTCCCCTATTATCTTTAAGTGGAGCAGCATCCAAGTCCTATAAGGCAAAGAAAACCATAAAAGAAGATGGAAACCATAAAAGAAGATGGACTTACCTTTAAATGGAGCGGCATTTTGAATGTCAAAACAAATAGACTGTTCGAACCTTTCATCATTTTTAATCTTCTTTTTGTCTTCCTTAAGGTCTTGCAAATTCTTCAAATCTAGCCTGAAGGCAATACCAGCGTGAACAGAGAAATAACCAATTAGATACTTTTCCTATAACAAAATAAGGAAAAATAGATAGAAACAGACAAAATTGTAGTACCTGACGTCTAACAATGAATCCCCCACAGCAATAGGCTTCCAACGTTCACAACTTTCTGCACATTAGAAGTGTATTACGCTATTAGCTAGCCTTGCATCCACAATGGATTTGAAAAGGGAAATTTAGGTAAAACTACCTGGATAAGCAGGGCCATTGCCCGCTTTCACTGAAGAATGACAACTTAAGGTAAAGAACCTTCTCTTGCTTCTACAAAATGGTGGAGCTGAGTGGCTTCTTGATCTTCCTTTCAGAAAATGAAATTTCTTTCGACTTTCCTTATATAGATCTGTATCCCTTTGGCTTTTGTACATTTCACAACCTATGTGGTTTTTACCAAGTGAACCAAAACTTAACCAATCTGTCTCATTAGTTAATAACCAATCTGTCTCATTAGTTAATGTGTTCGTTGATTTAGGAGGAAACTTACTATTTGAATCGTGTCTCTGAAAGAATCTGTCTGAACCAGCATCTGCTAATCCACTGTATGAACAACTTGTGGTGCACTTTTCTTGTCTGGATCCCTTTTCCAGTAGATCATTAGCATATCTGCACTCATTTTCTTCTCTGTCCGAAAAATGTTTAATACTAGCTGTTTTAACAGATTTACAACCATCTTCAAGTATGTTGATGTCAGTGTAATTATCTACATCCCAAGGCGTGGTCTGGGAGATGGAATCTAAGCTCAAGGGGCACCATTGAAAATCTGAGTTGAAATGATCAGAACCAATGGTCTCTACCTTTGTAACTGAATCAGATGAGAAACCATCGTTCTCTTCAATATGCTCCTCATAAAGGGGGATTGACCTTTCAAAAGCTTTTGGAAGCCTACCAAATTCTGCAGTGGGAAAGGGCTGCAAACTTGGTGACTTGTCCTCACACAAAGTCCTTGACAAGAAATCAAAACTCTGGTTGCTGCCGTCAGGATCTGAAATATTAATCCTGTCATAAGGCCTGGTCAAGATTCGCTTGATCTTGAAGCAATCAGTCTTAAAATTACAAGCATCACCCGTACACAAAGCCCGCTCTTGTGGAAGGCACCCTCGAAAGGAGCAGCTCTTCATTAAAGGTTTCTTCCCGTACCTGCTCATTTCTGCATCATCGGTAAATTCTTGACAACATAATGCACTATCAGCTGATTCACTGCTAACACCGAGATTAACTTCAAAGGAATCCTTTTCCCACAGCAAACTAAAGTTAACATCATCCGTACCATCTGTACACAAAGCCCTCTCTTGTGGAAGGCACCCTCGCAAGGAACAACTCTTCAGAAAAGGTTTCTTCCCATACCTGCTCATTTCTGCATCATCAGTGAATTCTTGACAGCATAATGCACTACCAGCTGATTCACTGCTAACACAGAGATTAACTTCAAAGGAATCCTTTTCCCACACACTGCGTCTCTCTCCTGAAGAAACTTCATTTACCAAGAAATAATCTTCTGCAGATAAAGAATTGTTGTCAGAAATGTACAACTGGTTCTCACGGTTATTAGACATGCATTGGGCAAGGGGGTGATCCCATGTTAGAAGAGAGCTGTCAATCTGAAAGTTAGAATCCATCTCATTTTCTTTCTCCTTGAAGTAATGATAATATTTACTTGAGTGTTGATTTGGAGCTATATCCTGATCCCTGTGAGACAAATACTTGTCCTCTTTACTGAGCATCTTCAAATGAGAAGAAATAAGGTCTGAAGAGTCCTCATGATTTTGAAGTCTGCACTTCTTTTTCCCAATTGTAGAGTTTCTTGGTAAATTATCGTCATGTAATTCTAGCAACAAAAAGAATGTCCCCGTAAACATGCTATACAATCTGGTTATTACTTAAAATTAAAAGCAACAGGACGTGAAGCATAAAAGTGGATATTAATGGATCAGACTATTTGTTGACATCACAAGCTGGTTGACATGATAAACCATACCCTCTAAAGACATAGCATTTCCATCTCCGTTCAACATTGGATCTTTTCCCCTAACATCAGCTGCAAAGCCAACGTAGTCCAAAAACATCAAGGAGGTTATTACACCATTTAATGGTAATCATACCAAAATGAACCCACCACCACCACCGCTCAGAAAGAGAGATGAGAGTCATACATTAATCTCTTAAATGTATAAAGAGAGCGAATACATACCATATGACATGTTCTCCTTCCACAAGTCTTGAATGGCCTCATCGAGAAGTGTAAGTATAGGAACCCAATCCTGGGAGAAAACAAAGGCTGAGAAGAATTGGGGTCGTGGAAAAACAACAAGAACAAGTTGTAATTCGCTAGTAGATGGTTATACTATTGTTCAAATAAAGTGCACAAAACATGGTATTAGCAGATTCCATAATAGATAAACCTTCCATCTGGTACTGAAATCCAAATGTAAGACCAGGAAGTGTTTAGGCCTACCTATATAGTGGTGTTTGAGATCTATACATTACACAATCCTGT
This sequence comes from Parasponia andersonii, assembly GCA_002914805.1. NCBI lineage: Eukaryota > Viridiplantae > Streptophyta > Magnoliopsida > Rosales > Cannabaceae > Trema > Trema andersonii. The sequence continues at coordinate 422,432 of JXTB01000251.1, forward strand.
AGTCACTGAAACTTATATGGTCATGATTCATTAGACTTAATAATTGAAACTTATACAGTTATGATTCATTAGATCTCAGAAATACAGCAAAGAGGCTAATCTCATATCTTAGTTTTGTAATCCCCATCTAAAGTGGGACAGCTTTAAAATGAAAACAAAACTCTTGGACCATATATCGGGAAAAATTTTCATTTGTCTTCTTCTAGGTAGGATGTTGTGACAGCTGCTTATAACCAAAAGGTGTCAGAGTAATACTTGGAGTCACAAAAAACTTTTATGTAAGAGAGAAAGGAGAGAGGTGACACGTAGTTTTGCTCCATAAGTCAGTGCCCCAAACTTCGATAAACCCAACCTTACATCATGCACATTTCATTGAGACTACGACCATTATGTGGGAATCTAGGAAAGCATCAACTGACGATTGAAAAAAAAAAAACAGAAAAAGAAAAGCATCAAGTTAAAAAAGAACTTTAATTTTTCTTTGCTATAATTAAGCCACTCCAGGGAGTTATACCAAAAATTGAACAAGTTGGTGATACACTAAATTACTTGTAAATCAACACGCATTGAATTGAATTAGTATTTATGACCAATCAGAGAGGAAAATTACCTTGAACTCTACGTAGGTTTTTGATGGCTCAAAGGTTAAATCATAAAAGGATTGAGGACAACTTATGTTCAAGATGAAAGCCGGGAATGTTTGAGGCCTACTTCTCTTTCTGTTTTGGGTACTACTGACCACTTTCCCTTTATCACAACACTGAAATCCAGCTGCCAATTGATTCACCAGTTTATGAATTGGCCCTTTGCATACAAACCGTGAGTTAATATCTGTGAAAGTTAAGGTAAAAAATTTAAAGAACAATATACCGTATACCTTTAAACGTAGTTACATCCACCAGAAAATTCAGATAATTATTCAAATGTAATTATAGACAGGGATACAGACATATTGAAAGGCCTGCAAAAGCAAACATAAAATCATATTCAACATGGACCTAATAAAAGGAAAAAAAAAAAAAAAGTTTCAGTACCACAACCACAAACAGGACCTTCCTACCTTAATGCTCAGATTATCACAAGGGCCAGACATGTATCCAGAGAGCTTTACTTTGCCACCACTGATTCTCAATTCATGAAGAGAGGTGGATCTCTCGATCCCAAAATAAGTGGTCAATAGTGACATGGGAGAAGAAGGAAGTGTGCAAAAGAGCACATCCTCACTACACACGACGTAAAGACTGTTTAGGACAAACGAAAAAAAGAAAAAAGGTTAACCAGATCCAACTAAAAGTTGGACTAGAAGATACCTTTCTGTATCGGCAACTTTGAAAGAAACTTTTGAGTGCACAAGGGCAATTCTTAGTACACATTTCTTGACAGATTGCAATACCTTCTTAGGGCTTCCAATTTGTAGTAGAAATGAAAAAGCACGTAAAGTCAGTTCCAATTACTGTAGCTGCAATGAAATTTAGATAAAGGGAGTAGGAACCATCTCATTAAACCACATCAAAATAAAAAAATTTCCAAGTAACAGGGCACCTGGATTGGATATACTTCCTTCGAACTGGTTGGTTGTAAAATAAATCACGAACAACAACTGTTACAAGCCAATTTAGTTGAGGAATTGAGCAATTAACGATAACATTATTGCAAGGGAATCAACATAGATAGAACTAAAAAACAGATATTACGTGGAAAAGAAGAACAACTGACATAATTCTCTAATAGTACAAGTAATTATCAAATCAAACCAGAAAGCAGCAAGGAATGTCCCTACATTTACCAATTTGACAGATATAGTAACCAGTTAAATACCCAGTCTATCAAAGTTCTTACTCATTGAATCAACAATTCATAACAAGGTACACAGAGGGGTTTCCATATAAACGTTTCAAAAATCAGTCCAAGGATGAGCATTAGATCTTCAGACACAAGGCTTAATATCTCCACAAGCTCATACAACAACAACAACAACAACCAAAAAAAAAAAAAAAAAAAAAAAAAAAAAAAAAAAAAAAAAAAAAAAAAAAAAAAAAAAAAAAAAACTTAAAAATAGGGTCAGACCTGTCGTTCCCGCATCCTTCTTATCATCATATATTCCGAGGTACAAACATTTGCTTCCCTACGACAAACAGAAGAAAGTCAATCATAGGCATCTTTGCTCCAAAACGTTCTTTTTTCTTTATTTGCAAAATGATCCATACCTTCATGACCTTGCGATATCCATTTGGCCTTCCAGAAGCTTTTGTTACGACTTCTAACAATGATACATCAGAAATTGAAGCCAATGCTTCTCCTCGGAAACCAAAGCTCCTATTTTCAGTGTCCTTATCGGCAAAATGGTCATACTTGGAAGTTGCTGCCCAAACATTATTATTCCGAAAATGATCACTAGAGGTGCTAGTAAACTCAAGTTGGTACTGATGCATATACAAATGTAACCAATGATGATGTTCAAACCTCATACCCTAACATTATAAGATGAGGATAGGAGTAAGCGGATTTAATCTGTTGCTATAGGTAAACTGAGGTTATTGTATGCTTCTCAACTAGACCCATCACATCGAATACACTGGTGATTCAATCTGTCATATCATGGGTGTGGTTTGGTATTTAATTAGGGATTGGGAAAGGAAAGAAAGAAATGGGTTTACCATATCTTTGTCCCAATAGCACCAATCCATCCCGTGTGATGCCTGACCCTGCAAATTGGTCCCCGAAAGTAGTACAATTAATTTTGGGTTTAATGAAGAAATAGAAATAATGCGTTGTCATAAGAACATTTGGTGGTTGGTACTAACCATTATCTACCACTTTGACAAAACATGTCCCAACACCTATAAAAACTGATATCTGAAGGAAGAAGAGAACAATTATAAATAGAGTGAGTGAGTTTGTTAGTATGCAATTAGGCATAACTGAAATGGAGGAAATGAAATTAGGTTTAGGTACTAACCTTGGATGCAGCTGCGTCGAGACTGTTAAAGATGAGCTCTTCCACAACTCTGGTAATGTCAAAGAGAATGACTCCAGAACGCACCGAACTGCCAACACCGTCCGCCATGGATTTGATGCTCCGACTATGAGTCTCTGAAGAAGAAGATGACGATGCTTTTAACATTCTGTTTCTCTGGTTTCGATCAAAATTCCAATCACACGGATTGATTGATTAATTGATTTAGGGTTTTGGGGGAATCGATCACCCCACTCCACGGAGAAGACAAGACAAAACAGAAAGCTGAGGATTTTGCCCCCAAAAAAAAAAAAAAGAAAAAGAAAAAGCGCACCTCGCTTCCAACTTACGCGCGCTCAAATCGATGGGTTTTGATAAAATCACCAGCTGAGCAGTTTGGTGAGTCACAGGTTGGACATCATTCGACGGACCTTTATGACCCTAACCGTAACGCGTAACTGCCAAACCCAAAGGCAAAATGCGACCCTGCTTTTGACGGCTGTGGATTTTCATTGGTTGTCCGCTGTGTTTGATTTCCCCGCGGGTAATACAAATCCATTTATCCGTTTCAATATTTACGGAAACACCCTCCTCCACCCTATTTTTCCCCCTTAAAGATTTTAACTACAAACTAATTAATTTACACGTGCTAATTCATTTATATTTTCAACTTACATTCTTCTACTTCAAAGTTCTAGCCGGGAATATAAAAGAGTGTCATCTCATGTAACTAGAGATAATTTCTCAACATACATTTTATAAAACGTATTTCTTACCTCAACATTACCCAAATAAATAAGTCCATCATTGTTCCATTGATTAATATTATATATAATCGTCCAAAAAGAAAACTTCGCAAAATAATTGCAATGATTTTAAGGATATGATTTGATAAACTCTACAGACACGGTCACGGTCAAATGATATAGCCCACTCTTCCTCATTTTAGGTTTGAGCTAATTGAATTTCTTATCATTTTGACGAATATAATATTTGTGTGTTACTATTATAATTTCTCATAACTAAATATTCTTTGAAAGGAAATCATGGTAATTATTTTTAAGATGTTCCTCTGTTTTTTTTTCATATAATAATAATAATAATCTGATTAAAAATTAAATATGAACAGCCAAAGCATAACATAGAAATTACAAATACAAACGAAGGATAATAGAGTAATTATAAATTAGAATTTTATTACAAGGAAAAATAAAATAAAATGTAGGGAAGAAAGTGTGGGAATTAGGTAGATTAGTAATAAAGAGAATGCTAGTTACATTATTTTACTTATAATTAAATAAAAGAAAATCAGTTCTTATTTATTTGTATAATTATGATTATAATTATAGTTTGCACACATATATAAGAAGATCTCGTATTTTACTTGAGGTGAGGTCAGGAGCTAACTGCGATTTTCTTCCTTGCTCCTCATATATCTCTTCTTCTTCTTCTCTCTCTCTCTCTCTCTCTCTCTCTGGAAACCCTAATTACAGGTCGCCGTTTATCTCTCTTTCCGAACAATTTATTTATAATAGTAAAGATCAGGTTTTTACTTTCAACTCTGTTTCGATTCTCCTCCTTCTTCGTCTTCTTCTTTAATTATATTCTATGTAAATGAAGCTTAAGCTGTCCAGGATTCATGAATCGAGCTTTTAACATTGCTGATTGATATTAATCCTGATTCCTTTACCCCTATTTTATCTTAATTATCCGAATATTGGCCTTTGCCTTCTTTAGTGTTATTTTAATTTGTTTAATTCTCTTCTTCTAAAGAATACTGATGATGGTGATGATTATGCTGATGATGCCTTTTATTATTATTTTTATTTTTTATGGGAAACTGAGGTTCAAATAACGAAGCATTAATTTTTGTTTTTGGGTTTTCTTTTTTGGGTCTAATTTTTATTGAGGAGAGAACAATTTGGCTTTGCTTCGTAATTGTTGAATGTTTAATTGTATCGGTTATGCTCATGACTCCTTGGCAATGGAAGGAATTGAAAATGTGATGTTTGATTTTCAATCTAATTTTAAAAAAATAGTTGAAGTTGTTGGATTATGGAAGATAATGGATAATCTGGTCTTTTATTGTCTTCTCATGATCATTGATACCAGATGCTGCACTTCGGGACTGACTGGATATATTTGAATTATGTACATGATTCTGATTGCTGAACCTATGACTAATTCTTCATCTTTCATGTAGATGTAGTGCTTCTTCTCTCTTTTTGGAGTCATTTGGGTGTAAAATTGGTAAATCACAGGTGGAACAATGGACACTAATCTATGTGATGTGAATCATTTGGATGCGGATGTCCTTTTGCCCCCTCGGAAACGCCTGCTTGCGGGACTGAAGAAACAGAGTTCGGACTGCGATGCTTCTTTGCAGCTGTCTCTAGTTGCTTCTTCTTCTTCTTCACCAGCATCAGCATCCGCATCCGCATCTCTTCCTTCTCCCTCATCACCTTCCTCGAGTGAATTTAACATTCGCCTCGGTAATCTATTGAGTTCTCATAATGCTAACCTTTCCCCAGAGGAGACAGTACAGGCCTCAAAATCAGCAGCCGCTGCTGCGCTCAAGGCTGCCGAGGCTGCTAGAGTGGCCGCCGAAGAGAAGGCTGCAATAGCGGCAAAGGCAGTGGCTGCTGCAAAGAGTGCTTTGGATTTGGTTGCCTCTTTTTCTGAAGAAGCAGTCAGCAAGGAAAAATACCTGAAAAAGAACAAATTTAAAAAGCATGTTCCAGTTCAGCTATTGTACAAAAAATACCAACCAATTGAGAATTGTAAGAAGGATGAGGAATTGGCTCGTAAGTTGCATAGAGCTATAAACAGCTCCCCAAGAATATCGAAGAATTCTTCTGGTTCTGAACATAAGGGTCATAAACACAAGAAACCTAAAGTCTTATCCAGTTCTGATAAAACAAGGGACTCAAATGGGGTTGTAGTATTGGAGCAAAACTACGCGTCTACTTGTAATGGACACGCAACAGCGGGTGAGGTCGATACTGATGCTCCTGTCCGAGAGTTATGCAAAAGTAAAGCAGATGAGATGGCATGTACGTATGATAAAGCTGGACAATCAGAGATAGATAATCGAGAAGCAGAATTGGATCAGCCCAAGGGAAAAATTTGGGATGATATGTCTGCTAGTGGTAAAAAGAGGGGAAGAGTGAAGCTAAAAAAGTTGCCCTTAAGCATGTGCACCTTTAGGGATCAAGCAAATCCCAAAGAAGAGGTGGATATCAGAAAGTCGCCCTTGACTGATATGAACATGGGCAATCCTAAGGCTGGTAATATGCCTTTGTTTACCGTAGAGCCTTCTGCTGAGGGTGTGATGCCAATTGAGGCAAAATCAGTTTGGAAATGTCAGGAGTTCAAGGCAACTGAATGTGTCAAACAGAATAAAGTTGTGCAGTCATAATGTCCCAAATCCTATTCCGGTGACATATATGGCTTCCAAGATAGAAGTTGATAGCTGAGGTAGGATTCATGATGCTCTTCTTACAGAAACGGCTTTGTTTCAATTTTATCTTTTTTGTTCATCTTGTCTCTGTAATGGACATGAACTGACCAAGTGTAAATTTAGATGTTTAATTGCTTGTATCCATGCTTTTACAATACAGAATTGCCTTTTGTTCATTTGATGGCAGATCGCCAAGTTGAGATTAGGGGGTTGCAATAAATGTGTACTGTTGGTTGATCGGTAGCATACTTCATTGTGTCTGTTTTTTTTCTTTTTGGGTGCTGATGTAGTAGATATACAAAGACAGTCGATGTTTTTGCTACTTTTGTTTTGCTTATTGGAAAGTCAAATTGATTTTGTTTGTTTTGGTTTCCTTGTACTACTTATACTAGCCATCTTTTTTTTTTCCTCTCTTTTTAAGGAAGATTTTAGGCTAGAATTTCATTGAATATGATTATTAGTTAAGATAATAGTTTGTTAAATGTTTATACAATTAATGTCATCTGTACCGAAATTACCCATAATAACGTCTTAATGTGTTCTGTTTTTGGTATGGTTAAAAGAAATTCCGAAGTATTTGGACTTTGCAGTAGTAATCTCTTTCTGGAATGTAAAGCACTAACAAATGTCTGTGCTACAGAAGAATTTCCAGTTTCCCAGAATGTCATTACAGTGTTTAGGATTGAGTTTAAGGACACAAAAAAAAAAATAATAATAATAATAAAAATAAGAAGCGACAGAGTTGTTATTCTTTTCTCTAGCAGTTGACTCCTTACATCGGGATCCCCACCTATTTCAATTCCATCTAAGCCCACCGTAACAGACGGCCATGCCCATGTATAATTCAGACCTATATATATATATATATATATATATATATATATGTAAGGTATAAGATTCCATGTGGGGGAAAAACTCTTACCGGCAGTGGGAGCCAGGTGGGGTCTTTCTTGGCACTTGGCAATTCTATTCAGTCTTAATGTCTTATCAAGTAAAATTTAGGATTTAGTCCCTACAAGCAAAACTACAATATAATATATAATATAAGGGCAGCGAGGCCGTAATTTTAGATTTATAAGTTCGCGATAATTAAGTGAGCACACTGAACATTAAAGATTCATTAACCACTTACCAATCTGATCTAACCTCCAGTTCCAGACATGCAGTGGCAGCGAGTTGCATTAGACTCGGATTCCATTTTTTCCAAGCTAATTTAGAGTGTTGTTATTGGCCAGCTTACAAAACTAATAGAACAAACGGTGTCAGAGATCGCTGACTAGTAAAAGTTTGTCGATTTGCCCACCAAATTCCATAGTTTACATCCCCATCAAACAATAAATAATATCCCCATCCACACTATTACAACTTTAACAATTATGAGATAGTATAATATTTTGTTAGGGTATGAGCTACTCCTCTTCTTTCCTTCCTTCTGTTTTTGTTTATTAAAAATTCTCATAAGTCATATCTTAAAGATTAATCACATTTGGTTGGCTTGGCTGTCTATAATATTTCCAAGGTTAGTTTGAAAGTGTAAGATATGAATATGTTACATGGTGAGGGGCATTGTCCTCCTCCATGATTATCTGGTGAGATGTACATTGACTATTACATGTATTTTGGTGTGAACGAAAAATATTTAACTGAATAACGTTCTTATTAAATAAAAAAAAAAAAAAATACTTGGACTAGATGATCTATTGGGCCTTCGCTGAGAAGGTGGAACAGGCTTAGACACCTGAAACATGAGTTGGTTGGACTTTGTAACCTTCTATATATAGACTATTTTAATAGAAAACACTTTTTTTTAATTAAAAAAAAAATGGCTCTTTGTCAAATGGTTATTAAATGTTGAGAACCGCCTCTTACCAAATATAATCGAAGACGCAGCTGAGCTGAGTGGATTTTGGATAACCTCAACTAATCCCAAGTTTAAGTAAGCTAACTTGCCGTTTTTAAAAAAATAAATAAATAAAAAAGTAAAGCCATTTCAATGGGCCCTTATTTCTCTCTCTCCCCACGGGTGTCTACCACACGCACGTTTGATTTTGGTTTTGACTTTGACGTGACGTTCTTACACGGTTACGTACACCCTTTCACTGACAAAAATTATCCAAGTGTCCAACTAAGAAAATCATGGGGTCCCAAAATATTATTTCTAACTGTATCTCATTCTCAAGCCGCGGGGAATTTTTAATTTTAATCTTCTCCGAACAAAAAAAAAAAAAAAAACAGAGAGAGTGAAAGAAAACAAGAAAATAAAAGCAAAAGACATTCTCTCAATGAATACGAAAATAATTATAATCCCACTCAAGAAAGTGAAAGTAACAGCAAGTGGAAACTGGATTGTCTCGCTAGCCGGCCGGGAGGGAGGGAGGGAGGGAGGGAGGCAGGGTTGGTATCTCTCTCTCTTCAAAGTTAAATTTCTCTTTTCTGGTATCATTTCTCACAAAAATCATTACTAATTTACATCTTTATAGTTTAATCAAAAAATAAATCTTATTAGAAGTGTAACAAACGAGAAGAGAAAAAAAAAAAATAGGACACAATCAATCAAATAGTCAATAGAGGTGTAGGGAGGGAGGGACCGCAAACTAAACGAGTGTTCCCACACCCTTTCATCCCTTCTTCACTTGCCCACCTTTAACCTGAAGGTTGCTCATCCCAGCATTCAACTTTTCCGTATTTGCTTCCTTCTTTGTAGCACTCTGAGTTGAACTGCTAACATTAAGCCACGGGTGTTGCAGACACTGCTGCGCGGTCGGCCGCTTCTCTGGTGCAAAATCGAGAAGGGGACAAAGAAACTCTGCAAACTCTCGAGCTTCATTGTCAGAAAATTTGTATTTATCAATCAACAATTTATCCAGTGACCAATATTTTAGCCTCCGAATTCTCTTTAGATCCCCATATCTGTCAAAGAGATCCTTGGAGCGAGCACCTCCAATAGCTACCTGCGAACACAAGCACAGTCAGACAGATGACGAAACCCAAGTAGTAAGAAAGAACTAATGTGGGAGGTGCAGAGTGAAAATGGTCGGACTACCTTCCGAGGAATCTTTCCAAGGAGTTCCATCATAAGAGCGAGGTGGTCCTGAAATTGATACGTGCACAGTTAGAAAATGAAAATCCTGTACAAACATATTTGTATGCATACAATACTACTTTCACTCATAAACATGCTTAAATCGGCAAAATGTTAGACATACAGTCCAGATAACCATCATTGACTTAATACGAGTTTCACAAAGAAGATCGAGGAGTGCCAAAGGCACAAATGTGATTCAAAAGTTACCTTGTTTCGAAAGAAAAACCTATACTTCAGTTCAGTCCAGAGCTCATTGCTTTAGTGCTTAACTAATACTAGTCAGAATCTACATAAATCAACATTGACAACAATCCAAGGTAAACACCAAATTGCAGCATATTTGTTGCAACCTCCCTTTATCATTTTGCCCAAATTCCATTTGTATCTTAATGATTTTATTTTGAGTAGGCCGCTTAAATTATATGGCATTCTTATTTATGAATGAAGATGATAAAGATAAAAGAGAAACCATCAGTACCTCATCCTCACTAAAGCCTTGTCCAAACTTTGGAGCAAAGAGCATATCACCGGTAGCAAGCTCAAAAGCAGTACAAGCAAATGACCACATATCAACAGAGAAGGAGTGGCCGGCCTGCAGAATAACTTCAGGAGCCCTATACTGCCTCGTCTGAATCTCTTCCGCAAACTGCTTGTCAGCCCAACATGCATTTCCGAAATCCACAACCTTGCACCGTACATCTATCCCATCCATGTTTCTCTCAGGTTTGGGAGCTTCAACTCCCATAGAAGCTCTTCTTTCGGATATCTTAGCAACAGCCCTCCTTGCTCTCCTTTTCAACTTTTTCTCAATGATATTCATGGTAACTCCTCCATTTGGGTTTCCCTCGGGTCTTTCAATAATGGGAGTGAGGCCAGATCTAACTGGGTCTTTGGAAGGATCAATGGTGGAGAAGAGAAGAATGTTTTCTGGTTTGAGGTCAGCGTGGATTATACCAAGTTCTCTATGCAGGTAATCCAGACCTAGCAGTATGCATTTGCAAATCTCTCTAACTTTATTGAGTTCCATACCTTTGTAACGATTGTACCTGATGAGGCGGAGTAAGCTATCACCGAGAAATTCTAGGACCATGCAGAGGTGCTGACCATTTGGGCCTGTATGCTTAAAATGGTCGATAAGTCGCACAATACACTTGGAATTGGAAGGGTCACCCTTGGCAATGGCGGAAAGGATTTCAATCTCATGAAGAGCAGCTTGAGCAAACTGTGCTGCACTTTTCTGGATCTTAAGAGCAACGTACCTCTAAAATACACAAAAAGCATAAAAAAACAAAAAATCAACAAATTAAGGATTGGAGAGGAGGAGGTATGCTACTGGAATAATTCAGCTAAGCAAAGTAATTCTAGCGAGGGATCATTTCACATGCAATGCACACATGCATGGGGAAATTCGAGCGAGTCACTAAAAAACAGAATGGTATCATATATATGTTGAAGTTTGGAGGATTTTAATCATGAAGAGTAGTTATTTGACAGGACCCTCCTTTTGTAATTCGATTTGTTGCCATTAATGAATTCCACCGTTTTTTATCCACAAAAAAAAAAAAAAAAAAAAGAGAAAAGAAAAAGAAGAGTAGTCATTTAGATTTAGGTAAACAATGGAGTGAGTTGAGATGCATGAGATGAGATGGTGCTAAAAATAGGTGTGAAGTAAATTGATCAAGTAAGTTGGAGAAATCTTGGGATCCCTATTTTGTTTTTTATGATGTCAATGTTTCCATTCCTATAAGTTTCCATTCAAAATTTGGTTTTTGAAGGAACCCAAAAATAAATAAATAAATAAATAAATAAAAGGAGGGGGCAGAAAGCAAAAAGGGCTATTTCACCATAACAATATAACGTAACATAACGCATGATGATATAAAGATGAGAGATTAGAGACAGGGATCATATTCATCACTGGATAATATGATAATCATGAACATAATAACAATAATAATATTTATACTAATGATTTGATAAAGAAGTAAATTTCTAGTTTTTGGGACGGCAGCAGTGAAAACAAAACAAGTAAATTTCTAGTGAAAACCAAACAATTGGCAGTTGCATCCATTATGATGATGATTGTTATTATTATTAGTATTTTTATAAACACAATTAAAAATTGAAAATTTAAGGATAAAAATGAAAAGAAAAGAAAAGAAAAGAAAAGGGAAACATGCCAGAAATGGAAGTTAAAAAATAAGAGGGGAGGGGAGTCGATGTCAAGCCCCAATATTATTATATTATATGAAAGAAAAGAAACGGTACAATTATTCCCATTAAATCCATACAAACTTGATGCAAACCGAAAAAAACAAAAAAAAAAAAAAAAAAAAAAAAGGAAAGATCAAAGTTTTGTTGGTTTGATTGATTGATTGATTGATTGAAGATGGATAGAAATGAAATTAGTAGTAGAAGTAGTTCTAGTAGTGGATGGAGGATGGAGGATGGAGGATGGAGGATGAGGGTGAGGGTGTGGGAAGGGACATATTAATATTATTTTATACATACAGAGGAGGAAGTATCGTAGGCGAGCCAGACGGTGGAGAACTGACCCCAACCAAGCTTCCGCTGAGCGATGTAACGTCCACCATTGAAGTGATCGCCAGCCCTCACAGCGTGATAACCTCCTTTCCTGTACGAATCAATGCCCTCATCGTCCTCCTCCGACCCCCCCGATGACGATGAACCCCCCGACGACATCTCCTCCGCCGATCCACCCCTCCCCCGGATAATTTTCAGCTAGATTCCTCCTGATCTGATCTGATCTGATCTGATCTAATCTGATCTGATCTTCTCTTCCAATAGTTTCTTCTTTTTCTTTTTTTAATTCATATAAATTTAAACCGAGAGAGAGAGAGAGAGAGAGAGAGAGAGAGGAAGACTCAGAGAGAAATCAAAGATCACGATCTTGTGTGTGCTTTAAGAACCAGAAGAGAGACAGAAAACGCTTTCAAATCAAATATCAAAAATCAAAAATGAAAATGGTTGGATGGATCAATCAGTGATTCTGATTTTGATTTTAGATTTTTCTTTAATTTTGATTTTAATCTTTTTTTTTTTACTTTTAAATTTAGGAGGAGAGACCGAGAACGAGACCGAGACCGAGACCGAGACCGAGCGAGCGAGAGAGAGAGAGAGAGAGAGAAGAAACCCAAACCTACCTCACCCTCAATACAAGCGCGTGTAGTACTCCTCCTCCTCCTCTTCTCTCTCTCTCTCTCTCTCTCTCTCTCCTTTTTTTTTGGTGTTTAAATTATTTATTTTTATTTTCTTATTGAACTTTTTTTTTTATTTCTTTAATGTAAATATAAAAAACTAATTACATATTTGGTTTGGCTTCGTATCGTGGCCTTCAACACAAGTCTCTTTCTCTCCCCCTCTCTCCACCCTTCTCTTTTTCATTTTGGTAATTTTGTTGGGGGATTTGGCTTTTGCTTTTCAGTGTGGGTGGTTTCTTCTGCCCCATGGCCCCCTTTTTTCCCTTTCATTTTGGTTCTTGCTTGCCCCACCCGTAACGTTCTTTTATATATATATATATATATATATATATATATATATATATAAATTGCCAATCCAATAGGTATTTTTTTCTTTACCTATGAGTAGGTATTTTTTTTTTTGCCGTTAGATCACCATCTAATGGTGATCCAATCGCTATAATGAAGTGCATGAAAAGATGTGCATCATTAATGCTCTTTCTCTCTCTTATTTTTTAAAATAAAAAACTTACTGGATGTGCCCATATATATATATATAAGTAAATAATAAAATACACAACGCATAAAATGAATTAAAGAAAAAAAAAGGGAAAAAAACTAATATTGGATTTTTACTACACACTAATTGTTGGATTGGTTTCTCACTAGCCGTCCACTTGTCTTTGAACCGCTGATGCTGTGTCCTCCAACTGTCCACGTGTCCTTACTATTCCAAAATGCTCTGAACTTCAGGCAGGGTCGGAGAGGCAGGGGTGGCCACCTGCAAAGACTCTCCGATGCTTAAGTCAGTGGTCTTTCTTTGATTCAGTGTAGCAATGATTTAGTTCTATTTGAGTATATATTTATTTCTTGCTCGTAAACTTTTAAATATCTTTTTTATATGCGTACATGCCCCCATTTTGGGAATGCATGGCTAATATATATATAGTCCTGAGATTGTGAACCACCTAGTTCTCAATCTCAGGATTGAGTACCTTTCTCCTCAAAGTTTTTTCCAGAGGTCACGGGCCGAGATTACCGTGATCTCCTCTGTATCGCTGTAGCCTGGTTTCCGCCGCCTCCTATGGCTTGAGTCTGTTAGGGGTGAGATTTGGACAAATCGCCGTTCTGTCAGGACGGCTTGCCCCTTGCGCATACCTACCTAAGATCGCATTAAATGTTCTGTCTGAGTCTGGAGTTGTGAGTTGCTTTCCATTGTATTCTGGTGGAAGACTCTTAGGGCTTTCGACTCCCATCTGTCGAGGTAAGGGTCGGACTGGGCCGAATCTATCCAGGGTTTGGGATGGGCTCGGCCCTAAACTCGGACCGCCCAATGGCCGGTGCGGTACCATGTGCGACTCGCGTAACCTTTAGCTAGTCACTTTTGACATATGTCGGTCGGTAGGCCCTACTCTTGACCTGTTCTGCCACTTAATCGTCCACGTGGTGTATGATTTGGGAACGGGTCCCACAACTGCCTCCATTTCCCTACTTGATGGATTCGTATCCGTCAAGTGGGGAAATAATTTATCCGTTCTTCTAATCTGGGGGATGCACGTGGCTCCCCCTTGCTGACGCGAAGGCACGCCATCCCATGTCACGAAATTTTTTTTTTTAAATTTCAAAGTTCCGACTGTTCGGTCTCCTTTGCTCTCCCCTCTCCCAGAAAAACTCTTCGGCTCCCCCTCTATAAAAGCCTTAATTACGCTCATTTGCTACTTTACTAAAATCTTCAATTATTCCAGCCTCATAAAATCCTAGGGTTTCCGACTTCCCCTTTTCTAGAGAGACTTTTGCTCTTTCGATCGTATCTAGAACAATGGCTTCGGGTTAAGATCAGGAATTGCACTCCATCGCGGATTCGGAGTTGGATTCACTGAGGAGACAGCTCTGCCTCCCCGGTGGAGTGACGCTGCAAAGGGTCGAAGGTCCCGCGGATTGGTATCTTCGTCCCTCTACCCCCGAAGGCTCTATTATCTTGGGCAGAAAATATCTGGAATGGCTGCGATTCCCTCTTCCTCCTCTGATCTACCAATTCTTCGCTTTGACGGGGATCCATCCGATGCAGTTAAACACAAACGGGGTCATGATTCTGATGGGGCTTTCCGCCCTGTCAGTTCTCTATAACCTGCATATCGACTTGGAGGTGGTCTTTTATGCTTACAAACTCACCCTCATCCCCAAGAAGAATTCCTACCCCACCTTTTACCTCCAACTGCTACCGGGACGTCACATCTTCTGGGGCTTGTCGAGGTCAGACAAGCAATGGGACTCCCACGCTAGGCTATACGCCATTTGAGGGGCGTGGTGCTCCCCTTTGGTGCTCCCCTTGGGTGAATGGCGAGCACTTCCAAATTCCCTCAGCTTTCCTGCAGAGTAAAATCTAGGTCGTGATTTTCGGGTCTTTCGGGTCTGCGTTCTCCTCGTCTGTTATTGCTCACGCTATTTTGTCTTGTGCAGCCTCGGCAGAAGAGAACAGGTTCGAGCCGCATTTGTCGGTGGGGCGGCTCAAAGGCCTGGAGGGGATCGTCATCGTCAGATCTCCTGGGGAATGCCGGCACATCCAGGACGCCCTCAACCCCCTGGTGATGAATATGATGCCCAGGATGGTTTCATACCTTCCCTTCCCTCTGGATACCTGGGTCATCACAAAGCACCTGTGGAGCCGACTAGACGCCTCTGCCCTGAACCGATTCCACCGGGATGAGCATGATCGAATCGCCATAGTGGGTCAGCAGGTTACGGCTTCAAGCCAATTGGCGGGCTCCAACGACCTGGTGGCACCGTCTAGCCACGAGCTCGAGGAAGCCGTGAGGTTCGTGGCCGAGGAGTGTGTCAGGCTCCGCAGGGAGGAAGCCACCGCCCCCAAGAGGGCTAGGGGTGTGTTCATTTTCGCATCCTTGAGCTTCATGGGTCGGATTATGGTCGTGATCTAAACATGTTGCTTGTTCTTTGCAGGTTCTGAGATAGGCCCATCGGCTGACCCCTCCCCTGTCAAGGGGGGAGCTGCGGGACATAAGGCTCGCCCTAAGGCACCCGCTGGCCGGCATCTCATAGTGCCTTCAGAAAATGAATGCCTGCGTCCCTCGCTTCGATGCAGGCGGACATCCATCCAGGGGAACATCTGCCACAAGGGCCGTATACGGCGAAGGGATGCCCCTGAGTCTGCCTGGGGGGTCTGCTGCACCAACCTCGTCCACCCCTGACTCCGGTTCGAAATCGGGTACTACTTGCCTCGGTGGGGAGATCGCCGAGCTCAGTGGGGGAGCTCTGAGGTTGAAGTCTCGGCTGTCTTCCCCTCCCCCGGTCCCAATAAAGCGGCGCCGTGAGGTTGGCTCATCCAAAGAAGAAGAGGACTGGGCAAAGAAGAGGGGCAGGGTTGCCTCCTCGTCTGACAGTGATGACGACGGGGCCACGCTGACCCTTCTAAGGAGAAGAAGGTCTGTGCGCAGTGGCCCACCTAGAGGAGACGCAACCCTTCCCGCTATGGCCGACGGCGCTCTCGGCCGCACCCAGCTTTCCTCCGCCCCTTCCGTCGCTGATTCGGGGGTGTGCTCGGCTGGGAGAGAGGGTGCCCTCATGGCTCGCGGGGCGGAGCCGTGTTCCTCAGGCGCGGGCAACGCCCAAAGAGAGGTTCCAGCCACAGAGCCGGGGCTGGAGGCGCTTTCTTTAGAGAACGTCGAGCTTGTTGCCAGCCGCACCCTCATGTAGATTTGGTCTATTTAGTTGCTTCTATGTTTCTTCGCATCCTTGCTAGACGCTGACCCCCCTTTTTTCGTTTAACTTGCAGCTAGTCGCCATCCGGTCTTTCTATTCCTCTCGCGTCAGGGATTTGACTGAGGAGCTGAGTTCCCGCTCTGCACTGGCCGAGCGCAGCAAGGCTGCTCTTGTCGAGTTGAGGACTGACTTCGATTTATATCGGAGCCTCGATGAGGCGAGGGTCAACAGTGCGGTGGCTCACGCTCTGAGCATCGAGAGGACCAGGCACGAGGAGCTGGCTGCGAGACTGGCCGAGGCGGAGGCCAACAAACTTGCTCAATCTGAGACCACCATATTGGCTTAAGACGAGCTAAGGGTCAAGGAGCAAGAACTGCAGAGCGCGGGGGCAGAGATGGGACTGGCTTTCGTCACTTATGACAGAGCTGTCGACGACGCCAAAGAAGCGAGGAAAGCCGAGGCGAAAGCTAAGTTAGAGAAAGTTAGAGACCCACTCTCTGCAACACAGACTTGACCGGTCCAACGAGGTAAATCGATATCTCTACCTGGATCACAAAAATCTGATGGGTGCTCATGTAGAGATGTCTCGCAAACACGGCGAGGACCTTGCCGGCATTAACACTTTTTTGGTTGACTTATCACAGCGGCAAGCGGAGCTAAGGCTGGCGGCGCTGAGGGATAGACTGGCGGACGCAGAGAAACTGAAAACGAGGTACCAGAGGCAGGTGGATGTCCATTCTGTGGAAAGTTACAGGTCTGGCTAGGAGAATAGAGAATTCAAAGGCCACGTTGAGGTGGTAACGCCAGACCAGTTTGACGAGCAGAAAGGCATCGAGAGAGACCACTATTCCATCAAGCACTACATGCAGCAGCTTGAGGATGGGATCAGCATCACATACCCTGCTGACGTGCTGAAGATGCTTGCTGCAGAAAAAGACGGGCCCTCTACATCCGCCTCTATTGCCAAAGAGCTTATCCCCGTTTCTAGTCTGCCAGATCGAATTTCGGAAGCCCCTGGCGGTCAGCCTAGTTTTGGAGTCTCAACTGGTGAGGGGTCTGGTGCAGTCATTGTATCCAGTGACGAATCCGGCCCTGGTACGCCACCCTCCACCGGGGCTAGCCCAAGCACCGGGACTGGCTGCGCTCCCCTGGCCGGAGGTAATTAGGGTCCCTAATTTTGTACATTTGTAAAGCTGACCTTCGTTGTAACCCTCCGTATAGATAATAACAACAGTGCAATTCTTTTTAGCATATTTTCTTTTTCTTTGTTGACCGCGTCTGGGGTAAAGTTAAACCTTGTTATCACCGTCTGCATAAATAAGATGGACACGATTTCGGTCTATTAGCGAGTCCTCCACGAGCTATGACCAACAAGATTAGTTCCGGAGACAGGGATGTGAGCTTTGGCTCATCCAGTTTCACAGAGGTATAACTTCTGTTATGACTTGTTTTGGCAGAGTTTGACCCGCGCGTGTGGCTGGACTTCTCTGACCTTAAATGGGACCGCGCTCAGAACCAGCTCCACGGATTGGTCGACCATTGTTTGGACCCATCGCTGCAAAGGAGAAGGCCTGGGCTCGGCTCTTATCGGGAACAAATAGGGCACTACCACTCTGATGTCTCCCTATGAGTCCGTTCGCGACCTGCCTATCGTAAATAGGGCTTACGAGCGCGCGTCATTGTTGATCGTGTGCTTTGTATTTTTAGGACATAATAAACAGACTTTAATCTTAATTTCTGTCTTTACATTTGGTCTGGTACTTGACTACTTCTAACGGGTAGACTCCAAATCCGTTCACATCCTGCCTATGTGCAATTAAACCTTCCCCCGGGTAAAGCCTGCTTTCCTTTAGCTCTTCGTATAGTTAAAATGTTCCTTAGGGAGGGTCCACTTCTAACATGTGGATCCCGACCCTACTTTCCTTTAGCTATTTGTGTAGCTAGAATGTTCCTTAGGGAGGGACCACTTCCAACGAGTGGATCCCGATCCTACTTTTCTTTAGCTATTCGTGTAGCTAAAATGCTCCTTAGGGGGTCTGCTGGCAAGCTTTTGGGTTGCGTAGCCCTTTTCTCCTCGTACGTTTTCTCGGGTCATCGGCAAGCGTTCTATTGCACGATGTGATTCCTATAGTACGATTGTTTTGAGGACTACTGGCAAGTTTTTGGTTGCACAGTTCTTCCTTCTTCGTACGTTTTCTCGGGCCATCGGCAAGTATTTTATTGCACAATGTGATTCCTATAGCACGATCGTTTTTGAGGTCTGCTGGCAAGTTTTGGTTGCGCAGCTCCTTCTTCTTCGTACGTTTTCTTGGGTTGTCGACAAGCGATGTGATCCCCACAGTACGATCGTTTT
>JXTB01000251.1:441538-454729 GCA_002914805.1 Parasponia andersonii
CTTTCCTCTTCGTACGTTTTCTCGGGTCGTCGACAAGCCATATGATCCCCATAGTACGATCGTTTTCGAGGTCTGCTGGTAAGTTTTTGGTTGCGTAACACTTTCCTCTTCGTACATTTTCTCGGATCGTCGACAAGCCACGTGATCCCCATAGTATGATCGTTTTCGAGGTCTGCTGGCAAGTTTTTGGTTGCACAACACTTTCTTCTTCGTACGTTTTCTCGGGTCGTCGACAAGCAACGTGATCCCCATATTACGATCGTTTTCGAGGTTTGCTGGCAAGTTTTTAGTTGCGCAGCACTTTCCTCTTCGTATGTTTTCTCGGGTCGTCGACAAGCGATGTGATCCCCATAGTACGATCATTTTCGAGGTCTGCTAGCAAGTTTTTGGTTGCGCAGCTCTTCCCTCTTCGTACGTTTGCTCGGGTCGTCGACAAGCGACGTGATCCCCATAGTACGATGTTGATTGTGCGAGTATTGCGTATAGTCCGCAACTGTAGTAGACCCTTTTCCGTGGCAACCCGGTATGATTTTTTGCCTGTGCAACTGAGGCGTGGGGTCTACCACCGTGGGCGGACCCTTTTCTGTTGCAGTCTGGTATGATTTTTTGCCTGTGCAAATAAAACATGGGGTCTGCCACTGTGGGCAAACCCTTTTCCGTGGTAACCCGGTATGATTTTTCCGTGTGGCAGAAGACCTGACCTGTTTTGGAACTAAGTTTTTTAATAATATAAGCGTTCACATGGGTCTCACGCGTGAATAGTGTGTGGGGTCTACCACTATGGGCAGACCCCTTTTCCATAGCAATCCAAAAGATGAATCCATGCGGCAAATGGGGAACTTGACCTGTTTTGGATTTAAGCTTTTCAATAATATAAGCATTCACATGGTCTTACATCATATGCATGTGTCTTACACGTGATACTTTTTTAAGTGCTGAGCATTCCACGTGTTCGGCAATTTTTTCCCAGTCTTGAGTTCTTTCAGGATATACGCACTGTTGTCGAGTGCTTTGATGACCTTATAGGGTCCGATCCAATTGGAGTCCAGTTTCGAGAAATTCCCTATTCTAACTTTCATGACCCAATCCCCGACATTAAATCGTCGAGCGCTAACCTTTTTTGCATAGTAGGATCTAGCGTGCTGGTGGTACGAAGCTAGGTGGACCAGGGGCATGCCTCTCGTTTCCTCCAGGAGGTCTGTGTTGCGGCTTAGCTGGTGTTCGTTTAAGGGGGCATCTTTTACCACTCCGGAGCGGAGGGTCGGGAGGCTGACCTCGGTCGGGATCACAACCTCTGACTCGTAGACCATGGCGAATGGCGTTCTTCCAGTCGACCTCCGCTCCGTGGTTCGATGGGCCCATACCACTGCCGGCAGCTCTTCTAATCACTTGCCTTTAGCCTCTTGCAAGTTCTTTTTGATGTTGCTGAATATGGCTTTGTTCGTTGCCTCTGCTTGGCCGTTCCCCTGAGGATAGTTCACGGAAGAGAAACTGAGCCTTATATCATACAGCTCGCACAGCTCCTTGATCTTAGCATTTTGGAACTGTGTGCCATGCTCGGCGTATATCTCTTTCGGGATCCCGAACCGACAGATTATGTTCTTCAAGATGAAGTTAATCGTGTTTGTCTTACTAACGGTCGCGTAGGCTTCAGCCTCTACCCATTTGTTATTGTAATCCGTGGCCAGCAGGACATACCTCCTTCCCTCTGGACTTTTGGGGAGCTCTCTAACAATGTCCAGACTCCATTTGGCAAACGGCCAGGGGATTATGTTCGAATGAAGTACCTCCATAAGCTGGCGCTTCATTGGGGCAAACCTTTGGCACTTATCACATTTCTTGACGAATCGGGCCGCCTCTGTCATCATGTATGGCCAGAAGTATCCGGCCGTTAGAGCCTTGTGGGCGAGGCTGCGTCTGCCAGAGTGGTTGCCGCATACTCCCTCGTGGATTTCCTCCGCTAGCTTTTGCGCTTCGATGGGACCTACACACCGCAGCATCGGACCGATTGTCGATCTCTTGTATAGTCATTCCCCCACCATCGAGGACCTGGTAGCCTTCAACCTGACTGACCTTGCTTTTCAGGGGTCCGTGGGTAGGTTCCCCAATGTCAAATACTGGGTGATGGATTTCATCCACCCTTCGTTAGCAGTTCCGGTTGCAAACACATGGTGTGCAGCGGTCTGCGGGGGGTCCTCCATGTTCCCGCCTTCTAGGAGAACTTCTGTGCTTCCGGCCGTACCCCTGATTGATGCACTCTTAGCTAGCTCGTCGGCCCTCTGGTTCATCTCCCTGGGAATCGGTTCAATATCGAATTTGCTAAAGCGAGCTTTGCCCCCATTACCTTGGAGAAGTACCTGTGCAATCTCGGTTCTTTTACTTCGAAGTTTCCCCTGACCTGACCCGCGACCAACTGCGAGTCAGTCTTTACTGTGATGTTCTCCACTCCGAAGTGCAGAGCCAGCTCAAGGCCTTGCAGCAGTGCCTCGTACTCCGCCTCATTATTAGTTGCCTGGAAGCCGAGCCTCAATGCCTTCTCAACTCTGAGACCCGTTGGGGTCTGCAGGACTATCCTGATACCTGACCCTGAGGCATTCGTGGATCCGTCGGTGTAGAGCGTCCAGGCTGAAAGGGAGTGGAGTTGAGACATCTGAAATGGGTCGTGCAGCTCACCGAAGGATTCGATTTCAACCAAGAAATCCACCATGACTTGTCCTTTCTTCACCGCTCGAGGCCGATACTCGATGTCGTTTACTCCCAGCTCGATGGCCCACTTGGTCAGTCGTCCCGATAAGTCTGGCTTGGCCAAAATTTACTTGATGGGGAAATCCGTATACAGGGTGACCGAGTGTGCCTCAAAGTACTGCCGGAGTTTCTTTTTAGCGTTGACCAGAGCGAGTACCAGCTTTTCTGCCACACTATATCGCGTCTCGGCATCTAGGAGCATGCGGCTTATATAAAACACTGGTTTTTGTTTGCCATCTTCCTCGATAAACAGTGCGGCACTGATCGTTACCTCGGATACTGCTAAATAGACGTACAGGCGCTCCCCCTCTGCTGGGGAAGCCAGGATAGGTGAGTGACTCAAATACAGTTTGAGATCTTTAAGCGCCCTGTCCTGTTCCTCTCCCCAAGTGATAGTAGAGCTTTTCCTCAAGTATTGGAAGAAAGGCTTGCATCAGTCAGACATCTTGGAGATGAATCGGCTGAGAGTGACTATCTTCCTGGCTAGGCGTTAGACCTCCCGAATGGTTGAGGGTCT
Organism: Parasponia andersonii; assembly: GCA_002914805.1. Taxonomy (NCBI): domain Eukaryota; kingdom Viridiplantae; phylum Streptophyta; class Magnoliopsida; order Rosales; family Cannabaceae; genus Trema; species Trema andersonii. The sequence goes on from JXTB01000251.1 coordinate 444,801, forward strand.
CTGCACATTTGCGATCAAGGTCAGCTGGGTCGGGTTTGCCTCAATACCTCTCCTGCTCACGATATGCCCCAGGAATTGAGCAGATGACACTCCAAACGCACATTTCTTGGGATTCAGACGCACCCGATATTGCCTCAGAATCTGAAAATATTCGTCTAGGTGTCTCAGATGGTCCGAATCTTCTCTGCTCTTCATGACCATGTTATCGATATAGACCTCCATAGTCTTCCCTAGTAGCCCGGCGAACATCTTGTTCATGAACCTTTGGTAGGTTGCCCCTGCGTTCTTCAAGCCAAATGGCATACGCCTGTAGCAGTATAGACCACGCTCCGTGATAAAAGCCGTGTGGATCTAGTCTTCCTCATACAGGGGGATCTGGTTGTACCCAGAGTAGGCATCCAAAAAGCTCATTCTGTCGAATCCCGCCGTTGCATATACCATTTGGTCGATTCTTGGCAGGGGGAAGCTATCCTTCGGGCATGCCTTGTTTAGGTTGGTGAAGTCTATGCAAATACGGTCCTCGCCGTTTTTCTTTTTTACCACCACTGGGTTGGAGACCCAATACGGGTACACGCATTCCCTGATCAGACCGTTCTCCAGCAGCTTCTCCACCTCCTTGTTGATCGCCCTGTTTTTCTCTGGTGTGAACCTTCGGAGTTTCTGCCTGACTGAAGGGAAATTAGGATCTATGTTTAGCCGGTGGCAGGTGTGCGCGGGGTCTATCCCAGGCATGTCGTCGTGGGACCACGCGAAAACGTCATTGTTCTGCTTCAGGAATCCCAATATCTCATTCTTTTGCTCCTCGGGCAATAAAGCCCCGATTAGAACCACCTTCGTCGGTTCTGCCTCTTTCAAAGGGACCGCTACCAGCTCCTCGATCGTGGATTCCGGACCATCAAACTCCTCTTCGATCCGCTTCATGTACGCTGGCAGGCGGTCCTTTGATTGCTATCCGTCCCCGGTCGAGGCGCTTGCACTCGCGTCGGCTCCCTTCAGGGCGGTTGAAAAGTATTTCCTTGCGGAGGCCTGGTCTCCCTTGATGTCTATCGTATAGGTACCATCCTTTGATAGACATTTTAAGACCTGGTGGAGGGTGGAAGCGACCCCATGCATGGCGTGGATCCATCTCCTTCCCATGATGACGTTGAAGGAGGACTGGCAGTCAATAACGACGAAGTCCACGTCCAAGCATCTCTCAGCAGCGCAGACCTTCAGGGTCACGACGCCCAAGGGGCTGATCTTAGTGCTGTCGAAAGTGAACAGCGGCTGACAGGTTGGCCTGAGTGCGCTTCGATCCAGACCCATATTCTCGAATGTGCTAAGCAACAGGATATCGACGCTGCTTCCACCGTCGACTAGGACCCTTCCGACTAACGTAGAGCCATTCTGTAGTTTAGTCACCAAGAGGTCGTCGTGAGGCAGGCGTACCGTAGTCAAATCTTGCTGGGTGAAAACGATGGGGGTGGCAGAGGCGAGGCTTTCTCCCATCATCAAGTGGTTGACAGAATGGCCCATCCCCCTCAGGCGCTTCACCCTTCCTTCAGCCCTTTTGAGGCATTTTTCTTTCTCCTCTAGATTGGTTTCTCACCAGCCGTCCACGTGTCTTTGAACCGCTGATGCTGTGTCCTCCAACTATCCATGTGTCCTTGCTATTCCAAAGTACTCTGAACTTCAGGCAAGGTCAGAGAGGCGGGGGTGGCCACCTGCAAAGACTCTCCGATGCTTAAGTCAGTGGTCTTTCTTCGATTCAGCGTAGCAATGATTTAGTTCTATTTGAATATATATATTTGTTTCTTGCTCGTAAACTTTTAAATATCTTTTTTGTATGCGTACATGCCCCCATTTTGGGAATGCATGGTTCATATATATATAGTCCTGAGATTGTGAACCATCTGGTTCTCAATCTCAGGACTGAGTACCTTTTTCCTCAAAGTTTTTTCCAGAGGTCACGGGCCGAGATTACCGTGTTCTCCTCTGTATCGCTGTAGCCTGGTTTCCGCCGCCTCCTATGGCTTGAGTCTGTCAGGGGTGAGATTTGGACAAATCGTCGTTCTGTCAGGACGGCTTACCCCTTGCGCACACCTACCCAAGATCGCATAAAATGCTCTGTCTGGGTCTGGAGTTGTGAGTTGCTTTCCATTGTATTCTGGTGGAAGACCCTCGGGGCTTCCGACCCCCATCTGTCGAGGTAAGGGTCGGACTGGGCCGAATCTATCCAGGGTCTGGGATGGGCTCGGCCCTAAATTCGGACGGCCCAATGGCCGGTGCGGTACCATGTGCGACTTGCGTGGCCTTTAGTTAGCCACTCTTGACACATGTCGATCGGTAGGCCCTACTCTTGACCTGTTTTGCCACTTAATCGTTCACGTGGTGTATGATTTGGGAACGAGTCCCACACTAATATAACGTTACTTTGTCCATCATTGTTTTCCAGTTTTGGCCTTAGTGCTAATTTCGCACCATTTGGTCCGAGTGTGAGGCCTAAGGGTGGGGGATGTTTAATCATTTGCTATCTACTGCCTACTGGTTTGGCTGGTCCATTCCTTTGGGTCTATCGTGTAATGGAGGGTTGTACTCATTTGGTGGAGAGGATTATTCTAATTTCTTGGACGATTGAGTTGATAGACGTTATCCACCTCACCTCACCTCACCTCACCTGCTCTTTACCTGCTCTTTTTCAGGCTTCAGCTTCAGCCAAATATTTCACTTTCATAAATGGGCTTTGGGCTGTTTTGGGCCCATGCGGCCTTACATGTTATGGAATTGCTGGGACTTTGTGCGACTATACAAAGCTTCTCTTTCATCAATCATCGATGCAAGTCCATGGCATCCTCGTTTGTTGGTGATCATATTTAACTTCAACATATATGCACGGTTTTGCGTTTACATTTTGCAATGAGTTCAAAGTCTATATACAACAATGGACCAACCAACAACTCCTTACTTGTATAGTCGTATTCAACCAACCAGCCAATCAGAATCAAAAATTAAAATTTAACCCAACAAAACAAATAATCAAAACAATGTCTCTTTTTTTAAAAATCAACGTTTATCATTTGATCCCTTAGGTGGTAATCGGAAAATAATATACAACAGAGAAACCCATAGCCTAAAAAAGAAATCTCTTTAAGAGTAACATTTTAAAGGGATAAAGTGGAGGGTTATACATGAAAGTAGAGCGTGAAGTAAATCTAATCGAAATCTAATCAGGCTGTGGGTGCAAGAATTTGCATAAGGGAAGACCAAGTTCCCGAGACTCCAATTACGAGTCCAGTGGCCACAATGCAGGCGTCCAAAAGCACACCATGCCAACCAAGCTCTTGCTTGAACACCATCAAGTGAAACAGCGCAGGCAATACAAACCCAAGAACAACACACACGCTGCTTCCCACCAGAGATAGGAAGTCTGCGAAGTTGGGCACGAACAAAGCCACCAAGCTCACTCCCAACACCAACCCCCACCTCACCCACAAACAGTACCTGGAGCCGCAGAAGCGCCTCTCCACCACCTCGTAGACGGGGTTCATCATCAGTGGCAGCGTGAAAAACAGGTTGACGCACAGCCCCAGCTGCACCAGAGTGCTCACCACTCCCTGCCCAAAGTTGGTGGTGATTATGTCCCTGGTTTCCTCCCCAAAAGCGAAGTAACCCAGCAACCCAAACGATCCGTACAAGAGAGCAATGAAGGCCATACACAGGCCCAGCACTCTGCCAAATTTGTCTCTGTCTTTGGCCTCCGATTCCAGTGGCAATACCATTCCGATCCCTTCGAAGGCGTAGACAGCCACTCCCAGGCCATAAAAGAAAACCGAAAGCCCCCCAAAAGACCGCAAAGCAGGCCTTTGTTGGAGAAAGATGACCAGGTCCTCCGCCATGACGACGCCCATAGCACCCAGGTCGACCACATCAGCGAAAATGCTGAGAGGGGCCAAATGGGTGAGCGTGGGAATGGAATTAAGACCCAATTGGAAAGGGAAGCAAGCCCAGAGGTACAAGGATTTTGGGGAAAGACCACCGAGGACGGGGAGTTGGAAGTTGAAAAGGAAAGCTAGAGTGTTGGATATGAAAATTAGGTAGCTAACGCAGAAGCCAGCCTGGGCGAGGACGATCATGATGTCGACGGAGAATCTGCCGAGGGGCCCGCAAACGGCAAAGCCGAGGTCGCCGAAGGAGGTGATAGTAGTAGTAGTAGTAGTGATTTTGGAGAAGGCCTCGAGCCTGCGGCGAGTGGCGATGAGGAGCATCATACAATGGTAGGTGAGGAGGGCGACGGAGAAGAGCACGAGGGAGCCAAAGACCCATCCGGTTTTCTTGAAGGCGTAAGGGAGGCCAAGTACGCCAGACCCCACGATGGCGATGAAGACGTTGGCGAAGGTCTTCGATTGGGACGATAGCTTGGGGCGCTTCCCCAGCAGTGGGGTGTCCTCTCGCGGCAGAGACGACGTCGACGAGCTTGCTTCCTTGTCAAACCCCATTGCCCTGCCTGCCTTGTTTTTGATCGATCCTCGGACAAGATGATGATGATCCTAGCCTAGCCTAGCTTAGCTTTAGAGATAGGATGTTGTCAAACAAAGCCAAATGCAAATTGGCATCTTTGAGAGCTGTGCCCCTATGGCCCTATATATGTATTTTTAGATATAAGGTATTAGGACCTGACATGACAGGACAGGACAGGACAAAACAAGACAAGGCCGTGTTCGAATGGCTAACCACACAAGGAGCATGAGATGCTCCTCCTCCAAAATCCTAATCCTTCATTTCTATTCTACTTTAAGGAAATTTGAAATAAACTCGACCATGAAATTCAGTGATAAAATCATAAAACTTGTTAATTGATACTGACGGGATAGAGATCACCATGCTTTGACGCAAGTGTAATTAATACTGTAAAGATCACTTGCACGATTACGATGCGAGTCATAGGCAACTTGACCTACCTACTAAAACTATCTAGATATTTTTTTTTTGCACATGTCGGCGTCCTTTGGTGCTCACATTCACTTTAACTTTGGGGACTTTGTTGGCTAACAACATCGAGCGAGCCCGCCCTGCCCTCGCATGACGTGATTAAACTCTAGTAAAACTTAAGAAGAAACAAAGAGGACAGGATAATAGCCAGCAAGCATATGATGACAAAATGGATAAAAGCTCCAGAATAATCTAGCCTGTAGCAAACTCCCACATTTTCTGTTTTGAAAAAAAAAAAAAACAAAAAAACAAAAAAAGGAAGAAAGAGAAACTAAGAAACATGGATAAAATCTTGGTTCCAAATAAGATGCTTCTAGTGCCTTCTCCGTAACTTAAAGTAAAAGTTTTAGTAAAACATGACCCGACATTTTGAAGGGAAAAAAAAAATCTGCAACTACAGAACAATTTCTCAATTTAATATGGTCTGTGGCAGGAATGGTACCGTTAACCAATCTGCTCTGGGAAAATGTAGCAGGAAATTTCATACTTGGAGACAGAAGCTATAATGATTCAACATGTCAATTCTTGGAAGTACTGTTTAACACTATTTTCAACAATCAAACTTTAGCCGTAAATAATCAGAAATACGAATCAAGTCATTATTATTTAATCAAGCAACTTATTTACATGCAACATATGATTGTTTTCTAACCATTCTGTTTCTTGAGATAGACAAAGTAGCAACGAGTTCCATGCAAGATAATCAGGAGTTATACCATTTTCTATCATCTCTGAAATTATCTTCAAAGCCTTCGGAAAATCTCCCTCCCTGCAAACAGCAAGCAACAAAGGACTGTAACTTCCCGCATTAAGCATACATCCTCTTCCAACCATGTCTTCCATAAACCTTATTGCACTATCAGTTTTCCCTTGGCTGCAAAACCCACAGATCAGAGCATTGATTGTTGAGGCAATGGGAGAGGAACCGTGGTCAATCATCTTGTTCATCAACTCAAAAGCTTCACGAAGACACCCTTCGTAACAAAATCCATGAATTAAACAATCGTAAACTAGAACACTTGAAACTCCACCTTCACTAATCATCTGATCATAAATGATCTTTGCATCCTTTGTCTTTTGTTCCTTGCACAAGTCTAACACCCTCAAACTCCTGCCAACAACTCTAGGAAATAGTTTCCCCATGTTGGTTAGAAACTCGAGCGCTTCCTCTGTACGTTTTTGTTTGTATAGGGCATATATGATACTATTATAAGGACTAATTCGACCGCCACAACCTTCTCTGCTCTCCTCCATTAGTTTTAGGATCTGAAATCCATCGTCTGTTCTTCCCACTGAACACAAACCTCTAATTAACGTATCATGTGTAGCAAAATTCCCTTTGACCCCATCTGTCTTCATATCATTAAACAAATCCAGAGCTGAATCCAACATCCCAACCTCGCAAAGTCCAGAAATCAACACATTGTATGTCTCTACACTGGGAAGACAGCCCTTACCCTCCATCTCCTTTAGAATGCGATGCCCAACTTTCACTTTTCCTAATTTACAAAAACCTTTGATTAAGGTGTTATAAGCCACAACATCAACTGCGCCTCCTTCAGTCTCTAGTCTTTCTAAAATCTCAACAGCTTCGGATACACGGCCCAAGTTGCAGAGAATTTCCAGCACCTTGGTTACAGTAACAATATCAGGTACCAGTCCGAAAGAGAAACACTTGTCTAGCAGCACAAGAGCTTGTATCAGATTGTCTTGGGCGCAATACGCTGATATCATGAGATTAAAAGTGATATCAGTAGGCTTCTCCATATCATTCATCAAGCTCCTTGCCCTCCCCACTTTTCCATTCCTGCAGAGAGCATGAAGCAACGTGTTATAGATGACAGCATTGGGTGTGACTCCCCTGGACTTGAGCAGTTGCAAAAGCTTAAAAGCATCAGCAATTCGATTGGTGGAGCAAAGTCCTTTCATCAAAATGGCAAAAGTGTAGTGGTCACCGACAACTCCAGTGGCCATCATCTTCCTCCGGTAGAACGCTCTGGCTACATCGATGTTGTCCTTGACTAGAACATTGAGTACGGAATTGAGTATCTTGAGAGAAGGGCAGCCGTGAAACCTGGAAACCAAGTCAGGCAGTTGAACAAGTTGTGGGGTCATGCGAGCTCGGGCAAGTCCTCGAATGAGAGTGAGGAAAGTATCGTCATCAGGGGGTGAAGCGATGGAGGTGGGCATTTCGTCGAGCAGGTTGTGGACAGCGCCGAAGCAACGGAAAGAGCAGAGCTTGTGGATCAAAGCACGGTAGGTGGATTGGGAATGGATGAAGTTGGGGAGGTTGGAGGCCCATCGGAAGGTTTGGAGGGCTTGGGATGGGGAGTTCTGGTCGAGTATGAGATGAGCAATGTGGTGGTGGGTGGGGGCTGGGAAGCCTCCTGAAGAAGAAGAAGAAGAAGAAGAAAAGGGTCTGACCAGTTTGAGTTTGAAGAAGACAAGATACGTAATTGGTGGATAGCTGGTTTTGGATGTTACGATGATGATGGGCATCGCAACTCGCAAAGCAGAGACTAGAGATTTGGACACTAGACACTAGAGAGGGAGTTTTACATCTCTCACACTTGCTTCAAAACACACACACATACAACACCAACAACTGCCCAAGCACCGTGTGTACACACACTATCACCTTCCCTTCCTCTCTCTCTCTCGAAATTTGGAGGAAATATTATATTTCCTTTCTCCTCTGTTTTTTTTTCCTGAAAGGGCTTTTTCCTCTGTTTTTGTAGAGCTCTCTCTCAACCTTTTATTTATACTCATACTCTAGGATTGACATCTTTTATTAATACTCATACTCTAGGATTGACATACTTTCCGGTTTTGTCTTTTTTTTTTTTTTTTTGTTTCCGCAGATAACCATGTTTCAAGGTTAGAAATAGAAATATATATATAAAAAAAAAGTGCAACGAATTACTATTGAACAAAATTTAGATTGCTTAGTTTCAGATGTTGAGATGTATCTTGAATGGTATCAGCAATTACTCAAAAAAAGAAAATAAGAAAAAAAAAAATCATCCGAGCAAAGCAGATCAAAGCCTCTTGTACATACATGTACACAAAAACAAAACGCATGTACTGTATGTATAAATGCTTTCCGTAGTTGCTAGTTTCATTCATATTGCATTGTTCAAGACACCCTTGAGAAGATCAAGGCCTTCGGCCGAAATACTCCTCCTCCTGTGAGACCTAGGAATTTCGATCTTAGGCGGTGGATCTGGGCAGAAACACACCACAACCACCGTAAGATTGTCACAACTGTTGCGTTGGAGTGCCTCCTTCACAAGCGCTCTCGAACACCTCTCTGGATCATTATGCTGCATCAGCTCCTTTCTCACCATTGTAACTGCACATTGGCTGCTCATCACATCCCACAACCCATCACACCCCATTATCAAATACTCATCTTCTTCTGTCAGCAAAACTTCCTCCAACTCCGGCTCTGAGCTCAATGGACCGATTGAACCTTTAGAACCCTTGATATGCCAATCTCCGAGGGCACGTGCCACTGATAGCTGACCGTTCAAGTAGCCATCGTAAATGATACCTCCCAACTTTTCAATTCTAAGTCTTTCAGAGGTGCGGTTTGGTTTATGATCTTTAGACAGCTCAATTGCTCTTCCTCTTTTACCCAACACAGCTCGAGAATCCCCCGCATTTGCAATCAGCATGGTCCTGGAAAGAAAAATGATATTATTTTTATATGTGATTGTGACATGTAGATAATACGTACTACCCTGGTAAAGAATATTGCAAAAATGATATATCATCAGTAACCAACCAATCACCTTCCCAAGATAAGGGCTGTCAAAGCAGTGGTACCAGAGGACGTATCAAGAGAGCTGGAATCTGCAAGTGCGTGGTCCGCTTTGACAAAAGCATTCTTAACCGCCTTTTTGACGCCGTATGGAAACTGGGAGTCCTCAACAATGAATTTAAGGATGTTCTTACTGGTGAAAGAGGCTGCATCAATACCTCCATGTCCATCAAACACCTGTATATATAAATATGTATAAACAAAAACCAAAATCTTCTAAATGATTCTAAGCCCGTATGGTTTGGCATTGGACCTACTCAATCTAAACAAAAGTATTCCGTTTCCATATAAGATTTACGTAAGTTACAAACCCCATAAAATGCTCCTGGAGAAGGGAAGGTAGGCGGTGAAGCAAGATGGTGACATAGATTGTCAACACAGATAAACTCATCCTCCATGAACTGTTTTGGTCCTTTATCAGAACAGCTACCTGAACGGAACACAGGTAGAAACCTTGATTTCTCATCTGATGGTGATTTGAATCCAAAGATGACCACATCAGATTCCTAAACAAGAAAAAAAAAATTACACAGATAAGTGGTTTTACCATTTTATTTTCTCTTCCAAATACAGGTTACATATTTACATATATACACGTATCAATGCATTTTGCAACAACTGTGTGTTCTGCCTACGAATTCAGGTGGCATTATATACGACAAAGAAAGGACCGGTGGATACATTGTAAAATTAAGAATCCCCCCAAAAAGGTGTTGCAGCTAAATGACTAATGACGGAGTCATATATAGAACCAAAAGTAGAAAAATTAATTTAGAATATGATGGCTTTGAAGAAGAAGAAGAAGAAGAAGAAGAGAGTAAAGAGCGGGTGGGAAGGGGGTTTAATTGGTTTCTTACAGAATCAGCCAAAAGAGCAGAGCTGGTGCAATGGCGCATAACGGATAGGTTTCGCGGGGGCTTGCCACTATTCAACACTGGGCCATGAAAATGAGCATCAGTACTAGTATTGGAATCCTCCATCTCCATCTCATTCGAAATCCAAATCCAAACCCATTACGTTCAAACTCTCTTAACCCATATTATTAATTAGATCAAAATTAAGACACAAACAGCTAGCAGAGCACCCATCCAATCCCACTACTTCTCCAACCACTCAATCCAATTCTATTCTTTTGCCA
>JXTB01000251.1:456022-479358 GCA_002914805.1 Parasponia andersonii
GAAAAGAGCTCAACAACAAGGAGAAGGATCTCAAAATACTTCTAATATTTTTGGGCAATTTTTCACTAATCTTGGAGGTTCCAGAGATGATCTCCTGCCATACTAAATTATATGTTTAGGTTATAATGTATTTTCTATATTGTATTAGCCACTTTTTTCTTTCTTATTTTTTACATATGTTGTGTTTTTTTTTTTAAACTTTTTGTATTTGTAACTTCCTGTTCTCTGCATTTATGCTTTTATCTACTAGTTGTAATAAAAGTTATGTTTTGTTAAATTTAATTAAGTGTTTGATTATTTTTTTAATTTTTATACATTATATACACAATTGTAATTATTTATAAATATGTAACATTTTTTATTATCAAATTTAAAATATTAAATTAATTAATTTTTATTTAAATTAACCAAAACAATTAATATAAAATCATTTACAATAATTAACACATTTTAAATATAATAAATCTACCCAAGAATATGCGTGGAATTAGACATTTGATATGAGGGTATTTTTGAAAATCCAACAACAAAGAAACCAAAAAAAAAAAAAAATAGCGTATTGCTACCGTGTCGTGCTATTAATAGTGCGATACTGTAGCATCCTAGCATTTTGCTACTGAGAATGCCGATCGGTTAGAGACGATTTTTTGTTCCATTTTTGGCATAAACTGCATAACTGCATAAGATTGGAGATGGCATTAGTACATTAATACTGACCTAGTATTAAAAGATTATTTCCTATAGCTAGAACATATGGTGTATATATATATATATATATTAATAACGTGACCGGGTGGCCTATTTTGGGCTTGCGTTCCAACATCTTAAAAGTCATGTTAAGAGGAAGCCCAAAACATTGTATAAACTCAATTGCTTTCTCTTGTTTAGTCAATTGGGACTTTAGTCCGCATATCCAAAAGCTTAGGAATAAGGATTGGTAAGTGAAAAATTGGGGTCACAAGTTCGAGCAAATTTAAGTGTTGGATGACCTTCTTGAGATTTTTGTGAAGATTTGTTTTTGGGACACACCTTAACCAACCTTTACTACTATTAATTAAGGCCCTTTTGGCAAGTGAGATTGGGACTAGAATTAGGATAAATAGTCTCGATCCATGTTTGAGAATAATTATTAAACGGATTAATAGTTTATTAACTAAAAAATAATTCAATATGTGTAGGATAAATAATCTTTACTAAAATAGTGGGATTAATTATCCTGAGATTATTTTTCACTCAACTCTCATTCTTATTTTTCACTTTACTACTCTTTATTTTATTTTATATTTGGATGGAATTACTTTACTACTTTTCATTTTTTTTTTTATTTTTGGATGGAATTACTTTTCTACTATATATTCTTTATTTATTGTAAAAGAGTAGATGAATAAGAAAGTATAAAAAGTTAATGATTTTTGGATAAGATTGATCAGTTTATAGGGGAAAATTATGCTTCTCTATGTATACGAAAAGTAAAAAATGTATAGGAAAGAGGCATATGATTTTTGTGGTCCAATTATTTAATTTCTATTTTTTTTTTAAAATTTATCCAATCCGATGGTGTACCAAACACAATATCCAATCCAATATAATCCAATCTAGTCCAATCTAATCTAATCTAATCTACTTAATCTAATCCAATCTTACGTTCCAAACAGGCTTAATAACATACAATGGACTATGAGATAAGACTCACCTGAAGCCAAGTCCTTTTTTCCCTTGGCTTTAGCGGCCGAAAAAAACAAGAAAGTATGTGAGGATTAGATTTAGGTCTAATAGATTTCATAACATGATGAAATTTAATTAATTTTGCAATTCTCCTTCCCATTCTTTTCTAAACTTGAATTGTTCAAAAAGATTGCATAATATTTAGGATATTAGTTGTGAATAATTGAGATATATTGTTTTTTATTTTTGCTTTTTTGTTTTAATTTTTTAAAAAAATTATTAATCTAAGGTGAACCATTCGAGGTCACTGCATTAGTTGCCGTAGTCGTAATATGACCTTTTGGATTTCTTTCACTAAGCATAAGGAAACTTAAAATCTTGTGACTATGTAGACTGTAGTTAAGGTTAATTCAATAAATTATTTAAAATATTTAGACGTTTTTCACTTTTTATTTTTTATTTTTAATTTTTGAACAAAAAGCATTATTTGTTGTTCATATACAAACTGCAGTTATTTGTATCAACTTTCATTTTTTTATACATTTGTTACAAGTTAATGGGGGAAAGGATAAATATGAGGATTGAACCCGCCACCTCTTCTTACTCAGAGTCTTGTTACAAGACTTGAAGGCTCGTGCCTGGTAACTCTGTGAAAATAGAGTGATTTATGTTTTTTTTATTAATTAAAAATGCATGTCTTTTGAGTATATATAGTTTAGTTTAGGTTATTCTTTAGTTAATTTGATTTTGAGTAGTTGAATTTATTTTTATTTCATTTTAATTTTGTTTAGTTATTTTAATAATAATTATTCATATTTAAATATTTAATTTAGGAATTTAGAATTATCTATGCATTATTATCTCTTTTGTTATTGGTTTTTTTTTTTTAAATTTAATTTATTGATTTTATTTAGATAAAGAAAAGAAAAAAAAATCAGAAAAATAGAAGTTAAACACGCGTGAGTAGAGTGAAAACCAAGCACCATTTTAGTCGTTGGATCGAGGCTGGACTGCATCTGATGGGTGCGTGTTTTGCACGTGGAAGAGAAGTGCGTCTAAGGCTAGAGCAAAGGGACAACTGGGGCCCACGAGCTGACAGCTGGTGTAGGACCTACAGGTCGTGTCTATTCGAGTGCGGAGTATTTTTGTACAACCAATCTCTTTCTACAGCTACTTCTCACCACGTCACCTTGTTGAAGTCAACATTTCGCTCCGGCCAATGAAAAATAAGATATATGTCGAGCTTACGTATTTATGCTGCACAGAATAAGTTCCCATGGCTCAAAAACCTAAAAAAATGTAAGAAAAAGAAAAAGAGAAAAATTGGGAAATGCCACATTACTCTACCAATCAAAATACAATTTTGGAATCTGAAAAACAATCTCCTTTAAACTATAAAAAGACTACGGGCAAATAGAAAAAATACCCCATTCTAAAGAGAGAAACACCATAGTTTAGAGAAAGAGAAAGTGGGAGACAGAGTAGGAACTGGAACTTTTTCAACTACAGATTTCTCTATTTGGTTTTATTTTTTAGTTTTAGTTTTTATTTTCCTTAAGATGTTTATATTAATTATTTTGGTTTTTATTTATTTAATTATAAACTAAATTTTTGTTTCTTGGATGATAATAAATCCTGACCATAAATCTTAATTTTTCTTAGTTTATTTTTAATTTTAATTTCTTTACATTACCAAGTGTTTATTCTATTTGTGCTTAATGCTTTTAATTAAATTGGCCACTCGATTAATTGATTAGGAATTTCTAGACTGAATTGGAAAAGGAGGTTTAGAATATGTCCATGAATAGAATAACATAAATTATATGGGATAGGAATATACTCATAAGTTTATGTAATTTTTAAAGAAATCATAAAGCTTAATAAATATTTTGCTTAATTCAATTTGCATAGAAAAATAGCAAATTATTAAGTGAAGATATTCTTGTTAAGTCTTGGAAGAGATTAGTAATATACATTAAGATATTCTAATTGGCACTTGAGTAAATTAATTAGAATAGGAAGAAATAATAGAAAATTTAGAGGATTGGGAAGATGAAATTGGTGTCCTAAGTTATTTTGAATTAGTATTTTCACTAGATATTTTCTGGTAATTTATTTGTTTAAGTATTTTTATTTTCTTTATTTGTCTATATATTTAATTTATTTTTTGAATTTTAATTTGTTTAATAAAATTAGGGTTAATCTAATTTCAGTAATTAGTAAAATTTTTTTGTTAATCAATCTCCGTGGGACGATACTTTTACTTATCATTATATTGCTTGTTTGCGATATAGTGCACTTGCAATTATTTTCACAACAAATTTTCGTCATCGTTGCCAGGTATTATTTTAATTGAATTATCTTTTACTAATATTGATACTAAATAACATTAATCTTAGTCTAACTTTTTCTTTATTACAATTTAATTATTTTATTTTATTTTTATTTTTTTGAAAGGAGAAACAAAGATGGAGAATAATCAAAACAATCAGCGTGCAATTAGAGATTTCGCAGTCCCAACATTGCTTGACACAGTCTTTGGGATTCAACGCCCTTCAATCCAAGCTAATGAATCAAGCCGATCATTATTCAGATGATCCAGACATCAGTACAATTTTATGGCTTGCTAAGTGATGATCCAAACACTCATATGACAAATTTTCTAGAGATCTGTGACATATTCAAATATAACGGAGTTTCTAATAATGTTGTTAGATTAAGGTTGTTCCTATTTTCATTGAGAGACAAAGCCAAAGATTGGCTTAATTCTTTACCGACGAGGAGTATTACAATATAGGATTTTTTGGCATAAAAGTTCTTGGCAAAGTTTTCCCCCATCAAAGACTGCCAAGATGAGAAACGAGATTACCCAATTCTACCAATAAGGAGACTCTTTATGAGGCATGAGAATGATTCAAAGATCTACTCCGAAGGTGTCCACATCATGGTATTCCTAATTGGTTGTAGATCTAGACATTTTATAATAGGTTGAATGGTCAAACAAAGACCATTGTTGATGTTGCAGCTGGCAGAGCACTGATGGTGAAGACTTTTGAAAATGCACATGCACTATTAGAAGAAATGGTGGCTAATAGTTGTCAATGGCCTACTAAGAGGTCATCCATAAAGAAAGTTGCTGGAGTTCACGATTGCGATTAATTGACAACTCTAAATGCTCAAGTTGCTGCTTTATCTCGATAGCTCAGTTAAATAAATGTCAATGCTATACACACTCCGCCAGTGACCTGTGAATTTTGTGAAGGAGTACATTCTAGTATGGAATATACTATGGGAAATGCAACAGTCACAGAATAAGTGAAATTTATGGCTCAACCTCGTCCATTTTTCCGACCTGGTAATAATCTTGTGTCTAATACTACAATTAGGGATGGCACAATCACCCAAACTTTTCAAGGCAGAATAATCAAAATGTGATGCAGCCACAATCCTATCAACAACCGCTAGGGTTTGGCTACCAAGTTGAAAGCAAACCAGCATCTGAAGAGGCTTTAGCTCAACACATGACAAAAATAGATGCAACAATCCATAGTCTTGTTCAGCTTACTAAAGAATTGGTGAACTCGAACCATAACCTAGCTAGTTCACAGAAGAAGTTGGAGATACAAATGGGGTAATTAGCTAATACAATTAATTCTCGACCACAATGGAGTTTACCTAGTGCTACAGAGGTAAACCCTAAGGAGAAGTGCAAAGCTATAACATTAAGGAGTGGTAAACAATTAGAATCACTAGCTTAGCCATAACTTACGACATCACTAATTCCTGACAGCAACCCCGACCTACAAGTAGAGGTTCAACATGAAGAACACCAGCCCGAAACAATTTCTAAGGAACCAGAGAAGCCCAAGTCTGAGCTTTTTCCAGACAACCCTCCTCCATATATTCCTCCGCTCTCTTTTCCATAGAGGTTCCAGAAGTAGAAGTTAGACCAACAATTCCAAAAATTTCTTGATGTCTTCAAAAAACTACATATTAACATACCTTTTACCGATGTATTGGAACATATGCCCGGTTATGCAAAATTCACGAAAGAGATTTTATCAAAGAAGAGGAAATTGGCAGATTTTGAGATTGTAAAATTGATAGAAGAATTTAAAAGAAGCTACCACAGAAATTGAAGGATCCTAGGAGTTTCACTATACTATGCTCTATTGGCAATGCTCACTTTGACAGAGCATTATGTGATCTTGGAGCCAATGTCAATCTTATGCCACTTTTTATCTATAAGAAACTGGGAGTGGTCAAAGCTAAGCCAACCACAGTATCGCTACAGTTAGCTGATAGATCTATTAAATACCCATAAGGGATTATTGAGGATGTCTTAGTAAAAGTGGATAAATTAATCTTCCCTGTATTCTTCATAGTTTTAGACGCGGAGGAAGATGAGGAAATTCCGATCAAACTTGGTAGACCTTTTCTTGCTACTGGGAGAACATTGATAGCTGTGCAGAAAAGATAACTTATCTTGAGATTTCAAGATGATAAGGTTATTTTTAATTTTTTCAAAGCAATGAACCACCCTAAAGATTCTGATAGTTGTATGCAGGTTGATATTGTAGATTATACAGTGCAGGAAGTTTTTGACGTGAGTTGTGCAGCAGATTCTTTAGAAGCTTACCTTATTCAATCATCTCAGAAAAGAAAGTTAAGACATAGGAATATGAGACATTCTTGGAATCTGTAGCTGCAATGTCTACAAGACTAACTATTGAGAGTCTAAATTTGTCTTCTACATGGCATGTACCTTCTATTGAGTAACCACCAAATTTGGAATTGAAACCATTACCCACTTATTTATGTTATGCCTTTTTAGGTAACAATTCCACTCTTTTAGTCATTATTTTTGCCGAACTTACAGAAGATAAAGAAGAGAAGCTACTATGAGTTCTTTGAGAGCACAAAATTGCTATTGGGTGGACAATTACAGATATAAAAGGTATTAGCTCATCATTTTGCATACATAGGATTCTCATGGAAGATAATTATAAGCCAAGCATTGAAGCCGAGAGAAGATTAAATCCAATCATGAAGGATATAGTAAGAATCGAGCTAGTAAAATTGTTGGATGTTGGAATTATTTATCTTATTTCAGACATCTCATGGGTAAGTCCTGTTTAAGTTGTTCCGAAGAAAGAGATGATGACAATAGTGAAGAATGACAATAATGAGCTTATCCTAATAAGGATTTTTACTAGATGGTGTGTATGTATAGATTATATAAAGTTAAATAAAGCTACTAGAAAAAATACTTCCCTTTGCCTTTCATAGACCAAATGATTGATAGATTGGCTGGGCAATCCTACTACTGCTTTCTTGATGGATATTTAGATTATAATAAGATTACTATTACTCTAGAAGATCAAGAAAAGACTATGGTTATATGCCCATATGGTGCCTTTACCTTTCGAAGAATACCTTTTAGGTTTTGTAATGCGCCGACCACTTTTTAAAGATGCATAATGGCTATATTATCTGATATGATTGAAAAGTTTGCAGAAGTTTTCATAAACATTTCTCTGTATTTGGCTTATCATTTGATCATTGCTTGATTAACTTAACGCTTATATTGGAAAGATGTGAAAAGACGAATCTAGTCCTGAATTGGGAAAAATGCCTTTTTATGGTAAAAGATGGGATAGTGCTTGCCCATTGTGTCTAAAAAAGGGATAGATATGGATAAAGCCAAAATCCATACTATTAAGAAGTTACCTCCACCTACGATAGTCAAAGGCATAAGGAGTTTTTTGGGATATGCAGGATCTCACCATCGATTCATCGAAAATTTTTCTAAGATTACCAAGCCTCTTTACAACCTACTGGAGAAAGATTTCCTTTCAAATTCACTGAGAAGTGTCATAAAGCCTTCCAAGTCCTAAAATAGAAGCTTGTATCTGCACCAGTTATTGTTGCACCAAATTAGAGTCTTCCTTTTGAGCTCATGTGTAATGCGAGTGATTATGTAGTTGGTACAGTTTTAAGACAAAGGCACGACAAAATGTTTTGCACAATCTATGATGCAAACAAAACTCTGACAGAGACCCAACAGAAATATGCAACAATAGAAAAAGAATTGTTAACCGTTGTTTTTGCTTTTGAAAAGTTTCGGTCTCATCTTATTGGCACTAAAGTTGTGGTATATATAAATCACACAACTATCAAATATTTGATCACCAAGAAGAATGCTAAACCAAGATTAATTCGGTGGATTCTACTATTGCAAGAATTTGATCTTAAAATTTGAGACAAGAAAGGAGCTGAGAACTTAGTACCTGATCATTTGTCACATCTAGAGAAGGAAAATGAGAAGAAAGAGCTACCAATTGATGATACTTTTCCAGATGAGTAGTTGTTTGTAGTTAAGCATAGTGAGATACTTTGGTATGCAGATTTTGTCAACTATCTAGTAGGGAAATAGTTGCCACCGGCATTGACAAGACAACAAAGGAAGAAACTTTTTCATGATGTGAAGTACTACTACTAGAATAAGCCGTATCTTTATAAGCAGTGTCCTGATTCATTGCTATAAAGATGTGTTCTTGAAGAAGAGGTAGAAGGTGTTCTACAACATTGCCATTTTATGGGGTATAGTGGTCATTTTAGTGGATAGAGAACAACAATAAAGGTTTTATAATCAGGATTTTACTGGCAAAGCCTCTTTAAAGATGCAAAAGCCTTTGTTTTAAAGTGCGACTGATGCCAACGTGTTGGAAATATCTCCAATCATCATAAAATACCCTTGAACAATATTCTCAAGGTGGAACTATTTGTTGTTTGGGGCATAAACTTCACGGGACCTTTTCCATCTTCATACAATAATAGGTATATTCTAGTTGTAGTGGATTATGTCTCTAAATAGGTTGAGGCTGTAGCTCTACATACTAATGATGCCAAGGCTGTCATGAGATTCTTGTGGCAAAACATTTCCACTCGCTTTGGTATCCCTCGAGCAATTATCAATGATGAAGGATCTCATTTTTTCAATAAGTTGTTGAATAATTTATTGTCAAAATATGGGGTTACACAAAAAGTAGCAACAACTTATCATCCTCAAACAAGCGAACAGGCAAAAATTTCAAGTCAAGAAATTAAGCGGATTCTTGAGAAGACAGTTAATACCTCAAGAAAAGATTGGGCAATGAGACTCGATGATGCATTATGGGCTTATCAGACAGCATATAAAATGTCTATTGGGATTCCCCATACAGACTTGTGTTTGGAAAAGTATGTCATTTACTAGTTAAGATAGAACATGAAGCATATTGGGCCATTAGGAAGCTTAATTTTGACTACCAGATGGCATGAGAAAAAAGACTATTGCAACTAAATGAGATGGATGAATTTCGACGTGATGCTTATGAGAATGCTAGAATTTATAAAGAAAAAACTAAGCAATGGCATGACAAAAAAATCCTACATCGGGAATTCATTCCTGGGTAGAAAGTTTTACTCTACAACTCTATATTGAAGTTGTTTCCTAGAAAACTCAATTCGTGGTGGTCTGGACCATTCATAGTCAAGCAAGTGTTTCCATATGGTGTCTTAGAGGTTCAACAAGATAATCGAGTCTTTAAAGTGTATGGGCAACGGTTAAAACACTATTTTGATAACTTTGAGGCCAATAAAACTTCTATGACTCTCATTGATCCCTGATAAGAAGAATGAATCTTGCTGATGACTATAAAATAAGCGTTTTTTAGGAGGCAACTCATAATTGATTTCTTTTTTCCTTTTAATTTTGAATTTTTAGGGTTTTTTTTTTTTTTTTTTTTTTTTATGTGTTTTAGGTTCTTACACAAGTTTGAGGATTGATACTATGAATTTCAACAACTTAACCAGAAGCCTCCACCTTTGTGTGAAAGTCTGAGGGAGTTTTTTTTTACCTCTTCTTTTATTTTTAACATTGGGGACAATGTTAATTTTATGTTTGAGAGTAGGGAGTTAAATTTTTCAAAAACAAAAAAAAAAAATTGAAAAAAAAACAATTTAGATTTTAGGTTTGTTTTTATGACCTAGTTTGATGATCAAATGCCGATGATAAGAAATTGATTCAACTGAATAAGGTTCTTAGAAGAATGATAAATACTATTTTTATCTGTGTGCTTGATTGTGTGTTAGTTTGGTTTTACTTATGATTCCTTGAATATTTTGAGCATATGAATAATTGCATTTAATTGTTTTGCTTACTTAGAGGAAGTTTATATGAATTAAGTATATCCTTAAAATCTCATTATTAAACTCTAAAACCTGTGTAATTATCACTTAAGATGAAATCCTAGACTATATTATATTAGAGATATGATTTAGGTCATCTTTGGATCATTTGAGTCTTTTAAGCCTACCATTGATACTTATATATTCTTAGTATACCCCTTTAAGCCTATATTGATACTTTTCTTTGATACCCATATTTTTAACCTAAGCTTTTAAATTATTTCTAAGATTTTACCTTATGCCTGATAGCACATGTAATCTTTATTGAGCATCAATTTTATACTATGTGACAATTTGGAAGGAAAGATGGTGTTGAAAAAATTTTTGTGAAGGCATATGAAAGAAAAATATTATACCCTTGTGCAAAAAAAATGTTGGTAAAAAATAGTGAAGAAAAAAATGATTGGAAATTCAAATGTTGGGGTATATTATTTCAATAAAAAAAAATGTAGAGTGAAAGAAGAAATTAAAAAATAAGTTTGGGGGAATTATATCAACAAAGTGTCGAGTAAAGATCTGAGAATAATTTATGTGCTTAGGGTGATTCGAGCCAGAAAAATGACTTTTATCCTACCTATTACCTTAGTCTTACATTACAAACTTAATTAAGTCTTAATGATTTTTGGTACAATGTTAGTCTACATTGGTGTAGAGTGATAAGAAAAATAGGCCTATAAAGTTTATATATTTCTTTCAAGAAATATTTCACAAATACTTGTTTGCATATAACTGATCCAAGTTACAAGTGATTGGATGTAATTGTTTTCATATATGCACACTCAAGGAATCTGTAGTAGAATCAGATTAGCATTTGAATTGAAATTCTAGACCATTTACAGTGTTCGGAGTTTTTTTTTTAAGCTTTATAATATGTGAAATCTTTAAGGCAAGTTTTGAGAATTAAACTAAGTCATGGTTAGGTCATGCTTGGGTGTTTAGAATTTAAGTTTAGGATTTTTTTTTCTTTTGCTCGAGAACTAGCAAAAATTCAAGTTTGAAGGTGTGATAATTCTATGAAAATAGAATTATTTATATTCTTTTATTAATTAAAAATGCATATCTTTTGGGTATATATAGTTTAGTTTAGGTTCTTCTAGAGTGAGGCCTGTACTGTTACAGGCGTATGCCGTTTGGT
The DNA here is from genome assembly GCA_002914805.1 of Parasponia andersonii. Taxonomy (NCBI): domain Eukaryota; kingdom Viridiplantae; phylum Streptophyta; class Magnoliopsida; order Rosales; family Cannabaceae; genus Trema; species Trema andersonii. The sequence goes on from JXTB01000251.1 coordinate 467,055, forward strand.
TTGAAGAATGCATAGGCGACCTACCAGAGGCTCATTAACAAAATGTTCGCCAGACAGCTAGAGAAAACTATGGAAGTCTATATCGACGATATGGTCGTAAAGAGCAGAGAAGCTTTGGGTCATCTAGGACATTTGGACGAATGTTTCCAGATTCTGAGGCAATATCGGATACGTTTGAACCCCAAGAAATGCGCCTTCGGGGTGTCCTCCAGCCAGTTCCTGGGGCACATCGTAAGCAGAAGGGGTATTGAGGCCAACCCTACCCAGTTGTCCTCTATCGCAGACGTGCAGAGACCCTCAACTATTCGGGAAGTCCAGTGCCTAGCTGGGAAGATAGCCGCCTTCAGTCGGTTCGTCTCTAAGATGTCTGACCAATGCAAGCCTTTCTGCCAGTGTATAAAGAGAAGCCTCACTATTATTTGGGGGGAGGAGCAGGACAAGGCACTAGCAGACCTCAAGCTGTACCTAAGTCATCTGCCCATCCTGGCTTCCCCGACAGAGGGGAAGTGCCTGTACGCCTATTTGGCAGTATCTGAAGTAGCAATCAGTGCCGTACTATTCATCGAGGAAGACAGCAAACAGAAGTTGGTGTTTTATACAAGCCGCATCCTCTTAGATGCCGAGATGCAATATATTATGGCGAAAAAACTGGTTCTCACTCTGGTCAACGCTAAGAAGAGACTCAGGCAATACTTTGAAGCACACTCTGTTACCGTGTACACGGATTTCCCCATCCAGTAGATCTTGGCTAAACCAGACCTATCGGGGCGACTCACCAAGTGGGCCATCGAACTAGGGATATATGACATCGAGTATCGGTCCGAGTAGCGAAGAAAGGGCAGGTCATAGCGGATTTCCTTGTGGAAATCAAATCCTTTGGCGAGCTACGCGATCTGCTTCAAACATCTTAGCCTCGCCATCCTTCAGCCTGGACCCTCTATACCGATGGATCCACGAACGCCTCAGGGTCAGGTATCGGGATAGTCGTACAGACCCTAACAGGACTCAGAGTAGAGAAAACCTTGAGACTCAGCTTCCAGGCCACGAAGAACGAGGCGGAGTACGAGGCCCTGCTGCAAGGCCTTGAACTGGCCTTGCATTTCGGAGTAGAGAGCATCACTGTAATGACCGACTTGTAGTTAGTCATTGGTCAGGTCAGGGGAGACTTCGAAGTAAAAGAGTTGAGATTACACAGATACTTTTCCAAAGTAATGGGGGCGAAAGCCCGCTTTAGCAGCTTTAATATCGAACAGATTCCCAGAAAGATGAACCATAAGGCGATGAGCTAGCTAAGAGTGCGTCGACCGGAGGAACAGGACATCCAGAGATTCTCCTGGAAGACAGGAATACAGAGGGCCCGGCAGAGACCCTCGTACATCATGTATTTGTAGACGGCTCCGCAGACGAGGGATGGATGAAACCCATCACCCAGTGTTTGGCATTGGGGAACCTACCTGCAGATCCCCAAGAAGCAAGATCGATTAGGCTAAAGGCTGCCAGATACTTGATGGTGGGGGAACAACTATATAAGAGATCGACAATGGGGCCGATGCTGTGGTGTGTAGGTCCCGTCAAAGCGCAGAAACTGATGGAAGAAATCCACGAGGGAGTATGCGGCAACCACTCTAGCAGACGTAGCCTCGCCCACAAGGCTCTGACGGCCGGATACTTCTGACCATACATGACGACAGAGGTAGCCAAGTTCGTCAAAAAATGTGATAAGTGCCAAAGGTTCGCCCCTTTGAAGCGCCGACCCGTGAAGGATCTCCATTCAAACATAACGCCCTGGCCATTCGCCAAGTGGGGTTTGGACATCATCGGAGAGCTCCCCAAAAGTCCTAGGGGGAGAAGGTATATCCTACTGGCCATATATTATTTCACCAAATGGGTAGAGGCCGAAGCCTACGCAACTGTAAACAAAGCTGACACAATTAACTTCATTTGGAAAAATATAATCTATCGGTACGGAATTCCGAAAGAGATACACGCTGATCATAGCACACAATTTCAAAATACTAAGCTCAAGGAGTTGTGCGAGCTGTATGATATAAGGCTCAGCTTCTCTTCCGTATACTACCCTCAAGGGAATGGCCAAACAGAGGCAACGAACAAAGCTATATTCAGTAATATCAAAAAGAACTTGCAGGAGGCTAAAGGCAGGTGGTTAGAAGAGCTATCGGCCATTGTGTGGGCCCATCGAACCATGGAGCGGAGGTCGACTGGAAGAATGCCATTCGCCATGGTCTACGGATCAGAGGCTGTGATCCCGACCGAGGTCGGCCTCCCGACCCTTTGTTTCGAAGTGGTAAGAGATGCTCCCTTAAACGAACGACAGCTAAGCCATAACACAGACCTCCTGGAAGAAACAAGAAACATGGCTCTGGTCCACCTGGCTTCATACCACCAGCAAGCTAGGTCCTACTACGCAAAGAAGGTCAGTGCTCGACGATTTAACATAGGGGATTGGGTTTTGAAAGTCAGAACAGGGAATTCCTCGAAATTGGACTCTAACTGGATCGGACCCTATGAGGTGATCAAAGTACTTGACAATGGTGCGTATGTCCTGAAAGAACTCAAGAACGGAAAGAACTTGCCGAACACGTGGAACACTCAGCACTTAAAAATGTATTACATTTGAGACATATGCAAATGATATAAGACCTATGTAAATGCTTATATTATTGATAGGCTTAAATCTAAAACAGGACAAGTTCTCTTTTTGCCGCATGAATTTATCTTTGGACCGCTACGGAAAAGGTTCTGCCCATAATAGCAGACCCCACACGCTATTTGCACAAACAAAAATCATGCCGGGCTGCCACGGAAAAGGGTCTGTTCGCGGTGCCAGCAGACCTTAAAAACAATCGTACTATGGGAATCACATCAAGCAATAAAATTCTTGCCGATGGCCCGAGAAAATGTACGAAAAGGAAAGAGCTGCGCAACTAAGAACTTGCCAGCAGACCTCGAAAATTATCGTACTATGGGAATCACGGTGTGCGACGAAAGGATTGCCGATGGCCCCAGAAAACGTACGAAGAAAGAAGAGTCGCGCAGCGAAATTTACGACCTGCCCTCAAAGATGGTGTTGAAAAAATTTTTGTGAAGGCATATGAAAGAAAAATATTATACCCTTGTGCAAAAAAAATGTTGGTAAAAAATAGTGAAGAAAAAAACGATTGGAAATTCAAATGTTGGGGTATATTATTTCAATAAAAAAAATATAGAGTGAAAGAAGAAATTGTAAAATAAGTTTGGGAGAGTTATATCAACAAAGTGTCGAGTAAAGATCTGAGAATAATTTATGTGCTTAGAGTGATTTGAGCTAGAAAAATGACTTTTATCCTACCTATTACCTTAGTCTTACATTACAAGCTTAATTAAGTCTTAATAATTTTTGGTACAATGTTAGTCTACATTGGTGGAGAGTGATAATAAAAATAGGCCTATAAAGTTTATATATTTCTTTCAAGAAATATTTCACAAATAATTATTTGCATATAACTGATCCAAGTTACAAGTGATTGGATGTAATTGTTTTCGTATATGCACACTCAAGGAATCTGTAGTAGAATCAAATTAGCATTTGAATTGAAATTCTAGACCATTTACAGTGTTCGGAGTTTTTTTTTTAAGCTTTATAATATGTGAAATCTTTGAGGCAAGTTTTGAGAATTGAAGTAGGTCATGGTTAGGTCATGCTTGGGTGTTTAGAATTTTAGTTTAGTTTTTTTTTTTCTTTTGCTCGAGAACTAGCAAAAATTCAAATTTGGAGGTATGATAATTCTATGAAAATAGAATTATTTATATTCTTTTATTAATTAAAAATGCATATCTTTTGGGTATATATAGTTTAGTTTAGGTTCTTCTATAGTTAATTGACACTTGGGTAAATTAATTGGAATAAGAAGAAATAATAGAAAATTAAGAGGATTGAGAAGGTGAAGTTGGTGTCCTAGGTTGTTTTGAATTGGTATTTTCACTAAATATTTTCTAGTAATTTATTTGTTTAATTATTTTTTTATTTTTATTTTTTATTAATCTTTTTATTTAATTTTAATTTGTTAGATATAATTAAGGTTAATCTAATTTCAGCACTTAGAAATTTTAGTTAATCAATCTTTGTGGGTTGATACTTTTACTTATCATTATATTATTTGATTTTTTATTAATCTTTTTATTTAATTTTAATTTGTTAGATATAATTAAGGTTAATCTAATTTCAGCACTTAGAAATTTTAGTTAATCAATCTTTGTGGGTTGATACTTTTACTTATCATTATATTATTTGTTTGCAGTATTATGCACTTGTAATTATTTTCACAATAATGTCACTACAAATTTTAAGACTTTTGCTGACAGGCTTCCACTACCTTGTCCACAAAAAAGATAATTCTTGACGAGTTAACTAATGTTGTGTTGGTATACGGTAAACTTGGATGAGATTTTATGTGGAAAAATGTTTGATAATCTTTGCCAATGCTTTTTTTCTTATTTTTACCGACGTATGAAAGTGTCGGCAAAAATCAGGATTCTTGTAAAATTAATTAATTGCTTGCTGTCAACTTTCGGGTTTAGAATTGGCGTTATCAAAAAAAAAAAAAAAAGAAAGAAAAAAAAGACCGAGAAGGAGAGACGAGACAAGAAAAGAGAAAGAATGAAAGATATACATATCTCCATTATTAATAAGGTTCCTCTCCATTATCGAGGACGCTTTTAATTTCCTTTCTCAATTTCATATCAAATATCAATGCTAGCTAAATGTACTCTTTTCTTGAATGCCTTTGTGTATACATTCTTGCAATTATAAACTCATTTTCTGATGAAAATTGGTTTCATAATTATTTTCTGTACGCAGTTAGTGGACAAATTATAAGCCATGTATATGAAATATATATGTACATGCAATTTTGTTTTTTGCTAAATTAAGAGAGAGACAGATATATAGCTAGAGATGCTATATGGGTACGTAGTTCATCTCTGATTAATTTTGTGTTGATCAGGAAAGAAATACAATATCAAACATGCATGGCGGAACTTGTGTTTGATCATGAGAAAAGTTGTTTGAAATGTTGACTTCTCAGGAGATCCTGCATTGACGACCAGCATAGATCAATTTTAAGTCACCTGTAGTACAGTACAGACGCATATATAAATATCTCAATATGGGAGATATATTGGAGCATAAAGAGACCAAGTCAAGCACTAGAGAATCCTAGTTGAGAATTTCGTAAGAGCACGAAGCAAGGATCGATGAAGTCAGCAACGGATAATATATAGTATAGTACAAAAATGATAATGCTCATTAATATAAGTGGTTGTTGTCAAGATGTTAACTACTATATTTTGATACTGCACGTTGTTAATTAATTAGTGCTCATACTTAATAATGTTCAATATGCGTTAATTTGACCAAAATATTTAGCTTATCCATTGTTGACAAGTTGGAAGATCAAAATTGACGGCTGCAGTACCATGCAGTGTGCAGAAGCAGAAACACGTTGGGGTCAGCCATCACCATCCCCTCCTTCGAGTGCTTCTTGTTAAATGGTATATACATGAGCTACGGGAACTCAACCAAGATGTTTACATTTGCATTATTCAACCACTTACTATAAGGACGGAAACTATATAACACTGGATCATTTTGAAGATATCTTAGTCCCTTAATTAATTTGATCCAATATTATACTTAAATTATTCTATTAGTCTAGAGCATTTTATATTTTCACCTTAATTAGGGTGTGCTGTAATTGTTGTCAATTAAGCTGATCATCATGGTCATTTCCACCTGTACATTCATCAGTAGCTCCAGTGCATCTTTGATCAGATGCACTTAATTTGTAGTCAATGATCTTTAATAAACGAAACAGTTAAATATCACAAATACAGGTAATTATGAGCAGAAGATGAACTTGGAGATCAAAGTGTGATAATTCGACAAGACTTCCACAACCAGAAGTGGCCATTAGATGGAGTCAACTTATTTATATATATATATATATATTTAGTGGTTCTCCTAGGGACTGGGTGGGTGGTACACTGGTACATATATGTTATTGGTGAGACTTTGTCCAATGCTTCTCATGAATTCCACTTGTAGTTGTTTTTCTACGAAATTAAAACTCAACATCACGAGATAATTAAGGTAATTTTCTGCCATGAAAATAGAATATTCTGTCTAATTTTGAACTTGCTCTTTAGTATCATCCAAGACCTACATATATATACTGCTCGGTTTTCAACTTCCAAATATTTGACGACAATCCCTTTATTGTTTCTTAGTTGTACATAGGTTGTAACTGATGCGTACGGTTCTATAGCCAAGCGAAGTTCATTAATGTTAAATTTTCAAAGGAAATTAACTTGAATTTCCCCTCTATAAACTTCAATTTGTAAGCTATAAGTACGATTACACATTTTATGTTCTCCTCACTTCCTTTCGCAAGGGGACTCAGAATTAATCTACTTAATTTGTGTTCTAACTCTATTTAAAGAGCAAAATGCCATGCACCACAACTACAAACTTTAATTTGTGCTTTTCTTTTAAACCATGTCGAGCCTATTAAACAATGCCATGCACCTCAACTACAAACTTTATAAATTGCATGCTTAATTTTTAGAGCAAAATCAAACTTTCTTTTTTTTTTTTCCCCTTTTTCTTTTTCCCCGATTTTCCTTAATCTAACTTAAAATATATCCGAGTAAATAATCAACGGGTGAGTTAGCACCACACAAAGATGAAAAGTTGTCACGCTTTTTAGTAAGTGGCAACTTTTCTGTAATCCCATGATTATGTCGTAGCCGCTGGATATTTATGTTTGAATTAATTCCAAGGACAAGTACACCAATCGATTCACACCTGTTATTTTTAGTTGATGGCTAGTTACGGGGTACCCGTTGTCTCCTGTACAGTGTGGGTTTGATTCCTATAAATAGCCATTTCTTCTTTTTCACTTTGTCGGGTCCAGCATGCTTTGGAAATTGAACAGGACATCTAGTTTACTTTTGGGGTTATCTTTTAGCTTGCTTTGCCAGAATTAATCAAACACATTAGCTAATTAATAATATATTCCAATATTCACTCTGTTAATTAGCTTATTTTATAATCTCCTTTGGTTGAGCAGGTAATATTGGCTTATTGTCACAGCAAGTTATGCATGTGTCTTTCATATTCAATCATATATTGTTTCCTTTATGTTATCTTTTTTCGTTATAGATTGATGTCAGACTACGCTGTTTTTGGGTCCTTTGCAGAGTTGTATTGACCAATATGAGTACAGTTTGGGTTGTGCTATTAATGGTTTTGGCCATTAATATTGGAATCTCTTCTAATGCGATTAGTAGCAACGTATCAAGTATAAGCACTAGACCTGAAGTTGTGAACGTTGGAGCTCTCATTTGCTTCAATTCTATGATTGGCAAAGTCGCAAAAGTCGCAATAAATGCTGCAGTGGAAGATGTCAATGCCGATCCAACCATTCTCAATGGAACTAAGCTCAAAGTTACCATGCAGGACACCAAAACCAGCGATTTCCTGGGCATCGTTGAGGGTGAGTACATGCATCTTACGTTACGTCCAATATAAATAAATATATATATATATATAGTCACTTACAAAGCAAGATCCTGTTTTTTGTTATGTTTTAATGTCTGTTTTGTGTTGGTTTTTCTGTACAGCTTTGCGGTTTATGGGGAATGACACAGTGGCCATAATTGGGCCACAGTTCTCAGTGACGGCTCATGTGATCTCACATATAGCAAATGAGCTCCAAGTGCCTCTCTTGTCATTCGCAGCAACGGACTACACACTGGCACCCCGTCAGTTCCCTTTCTTTGTCAGGACGACGCAGAGCGACGCATTTCAAATGGCGGCCGTAGCAGAGCTTGTTGGCTACTACGAGTGGAGGGACGTGATAGCAATCTACGTAGATGACGACTTCGGACGAAATGGGATCACGGCACTTGGGGACAAGCTGGCCGAGAAGCGTTGTAAAATCTCATACAAGGCACCTCTCAGCCCCAATGCAGAACCGAATGAAATAACTAGAACACTGGTTCAGGTGAGTAACATGGAGTCTCGGATTCTGATCCTCCATGTATACAATGGTTGGGGCCTGACAGTGATTAATGAGGCCAAAGCTCTGCAGATGATGGAGACTGGATACGTCTGGATCACTACCGATTGGTTGTCCACTAATTTGGATACGGAACCTTCACTGCTTTCGGAGATATCCGATGACATTCAAGGGGTTCTCACGTTGCGTATGCACACACCAGATTCTCCTCTCAAAACCAAGTTTCTTTCAAAGTGGGCCAATTTGGCACGCGCCGCCGAAATTAGTAATGGCTCCAGCTCCAACTCTTTGGGGCTTAACACCTACGGCCTCTATGCCTACGACTCGGTTTGGCTTCTGGCCAGGGCCATTGATTCATTCTTCAAGCAGAATGGAAACTTCTCATTCTCAAATGATCCAAGCTTGATCGACATGAGTGGAGGGAACATGAAGCTGGATGCTTTGAGCATCTCGTTAGGAGGAAAAACCTTGCTTAAAAGCATTACTAGTGTGAACGCGACAGGAGTGAGCGGTCCTATTGTGTTTAACTCTGATATGGAGCGCATTGATCCCGCTTATGAAGTCATAAACGTGATTGGTACTGGCACTAGGAGGATTGGTTATTGGTCTAACTCCTCTGGCCTGTCCATTTTACCTCCCGATCATAAAGCACTCCAAAAAAAGCAGCAGCAGAATCAGACCAACGCTGATGCTGCTGCTGCTGCCGACAACTCGAGCCAGCGACTGTACAGCGTCATATGGCCGGGACAAACCACGCAGAGACCTCGCGGATGGGTTTTCGCAAACAAGGGGAAAAAACTCAGAATCGGAGTCCCGATTCGGGTGAGCAATCGGGAATTCGTGTCGCGGTCATCGGAGGGCTCAGAAGCGTTCACTGGCTACTGCATAGATGTGTTTACAGCGGCACTGGATCAGTTGCAGTATGGTGTCCCGTATAAATTCCTACCGTTTGGAGATGGTCATACCAACCCATCAAACACGGACCTTCTGCGCATGATCACAAAAGGCGTAAGTAGTACTTTACTAGTAGTCATCAACTAGTACTGAAGCACATTTAATAGATATCTATTAACAAACATGTGTGTCATCAATCAGTAGTGACAATGACATCAATTAAATACATGCAGGCCTTCGATGCAGTGGTGGGGGACATCACAATCACCACCAGCCGAACCAAGATAGTGGATTTTACGCAGCCATACATAGAGTCGGGGCTAGTGGTGGTTGCCCCAATAAGGAAGCTCAACTCAAGTGCTTGGGCTTTTCTGAGGCCTTTCACTCCCATGATGTGGTGCGTCACTGGTGTTTTCTTTCTGATTGTGGGAGCCGTCGTTTGGATCCTGGAGCGCCGAACCAACGAAGATTTCCGTGGCCCTCCTAGAAAGCAAGTTGTCACAATCATATGGTTAGTCTGTCATAATTCTCTTAGATAACATTCACAGACATAATGTTATGATTATAATGTGGTTCGCTCGCAACTAATCCAGTTATATATAAATATTTTTGTTTGTGTTTCCCTGCAGGTTTAGCTTCTCAACTCTCTTCTTTTCCCACAGTAAGTGAGAATGTTTCATGATGGTGTAATGGTACTCATTAGTAATTATATGGAATGTGGCCACAGAAGCACAAGCATTAATCTTCTTATTTAATCAATGGTTAAATAGACTATACTAAATAAATGTAGGAGAACGAACAGGCAGCACTCTGGCCCGCTTCGTGCTCATAATATGGCTATTCGTGGTACTAGTGCTCAACTCCAGCTACATTGCAAGCCTCACCTCAATTCTCACTGTGGAACAGCTCTCCTCCCCAGTTAAAGGCATCGAAAGCTTAGTGACGAGCAGCGATGCCATAGGCTTTCTTAAGGGGTCGTTTGCAGAAAATTACTTGACCGACGAGCTCAACATACACAGATCGAGGCTTGTTCCACTCAACTCACAGGAAGATTATGAGAAAGCCTTGAAGGGCGGTCCCAGTGGGAACGGCGTTGCTGCTATAGTCGACGAGCGCGCCTACATGGAGCTCTTCCTCTCTACGCGATGTGAATATAGCATCGTTGGCCAAGAGTTCACCAAAATGGGTTGGGGCTTCGTAAGTGCTTTAAATAGAGTATTATTATAATTAGCATGTTCAACATTTTATTTTTATCCCAACAGCAACATCAAATGTTTTGCTTCTATTTTCACGTATGTTGAGCATGCGTAGGCCTTCCCAAGAGACTCGCCGCTGGCAATCGACATGTCGACGGCCATACTGAAACTTTCAGAGCATGGGAATCTTCAGAGGATTCATGACAAATGGCTTACGAGAAGTGCTTGCAGTTCAGAAGGTGCAAAGCAAGATGTGGACCGTCTTCAGCTAAAAAGCTTTTGGGGGCTGTTTCTGCTAAGTGGGCTTGCTTGCTTTCTTGCTCTGCTTTTGTATTCCATCAAAATGTTGCGCCAGTTCTCCAGGCACTCCCTTGACACCTCTCAATCTGCCTCTGTCCGTTCCTTCCTCGCATTCATCAATGAAAAGGAGCAGGTACCATCAAGCCAGCCCAAGAGACGGCTCACGTCGGATCAGATTCAGAGGGCCTCAGGCTCAAATAGAGTAGTTCATCAAGACGAACCATTAACTGTTTAGAATTAGACGTAAGAGTTTAGACGAAACAACTAGCTGCTTAATCATACACTCAAATCTCAATCAAGACACATATTTATGCATGTGTAATCTATATAATTATATAATTAGCTCTAAGAGACAACGTTACTTTAATTTATGAATCTGAGTGTAGATCTCCTCTGCTGCACGTAGTCAAAAGAATATACTCACGAGCAAGGAGGATACCTGTAACAAATTTCATCTTGAATAAATAAACGGTCCAATTGTAATTATATATGCTGGTGGAATGCAATGTGTACTAACTCTAATAGAATGTCCTTTTATTTCAAGGTCCATTTCATCAAATCAATCAAGACAACAATGGTAATCAATCGTGGGGTACTACTTATTAATTTGTTTACTTTAGAATGTTAAATTAAACTGTGGTTCTTGAGCGGGGTGTGGGATCCGTTCTCAAATCATACACCACGTGGATGGTTAAGTGGCGGAACAGGTCATTAACGAGGCACACCATCCGACATGTATCCAGAGTGAATAGTTAAAGGCCACGCGAGTCGCANCGGACAAAGCATTTAATGCGATCTTTATATTGTTTTTTATTTTTGCTTTTTTGTTTTTATTTTATTAAAAATTATTAATCTAAGGTGAACCATTCGAGGTCACTGCATTAGTTGCCGTAGTCGTAATATGACCTTTTGGATTTCTTTCACTAAGCATAAGGAAACTTAAAATCTTGTGACTATGTAGACAGTAGTTAAGGTAAATTCAATAAATTAGTTAAAATATTTAGACGTTTTTCACTTTTTATTTTTTATTTTTAATTTTTGAACAAAAAGCATTATTTGTTGTTCATATACAAACTGCAGTTATTTGTATCAACTTTCATTTTTTTATACATTTGTTACAAGTTAATGGGGGAAAGGATAAATATGAGGATTGAACCCGCCACCTCTTCTTACTCAGAGTCTTGTTACAAGACTTGAAGGCTCGTGCCTGGTAACTCTGTGAAAATAGAGTGATTTATGTTTTTTTTATTAATTAAAAATGCATGTCTTTTGAGTATATATAGTTTAGTTTAGGTTATTCTTTAGTTAATTTGATTTTGAGTAGTTGAATTTATTTTTATTTCATTTTAATTTGGTTTAGTTATTTTAATAATAATTATTCATATTTAAATATTTAATTTAGGAATTTAGAATTATCTCTGCATTATTATCTCTTTTGTTATTGGTTTTTTTTTTTTAAATTTAATTTATTGATTTTATTTAGATAAAGAAAAGAAAAAAAAATCAGAAAAATAGAAGTTAAACACGCGTGAGTAGAGTGAAAACCAAGTGCCATTTTAGTCGTTGGATCGAGGCTGAACTGCATCTAATGGGCACGTGTTTTGCACGTGGAAGAGAAGTGCGTCTAAGGCTAGAGCAAAGGGACAACTGGGGCCTACGAGCTGACAGCTGGTGCAGGACCTACAGGTCATGTCTATTCGAGTGCGGAGTATTTTTGTACAACCAGTCTCTTTCTACAACTACTTCTCACCATATCACCATCCGAACATGTATCCAGAGTGAATAGTTAAAGGCCACGCGAGTCGCACATGCTGCCACTTAGGCCATTGGGCCATC
>JXTB01000251.1:479416-491544 GCA_002914805.1 Parasponia andersonii
TCGGAAGCCCCAAAGGTCTTCCACCAGAGTACAATGGGAAGCAACCCGCAGCTCCAGACTCGGACAAAGCATTTAATGCGATCTTGAGTAAGTGTGCCCAGGGGACAAATCATCCTGACTGGGTAGCGATTTGTCCAAACCTCACCTCTGACAGACTCGAGCCATAGTGGACGGCGGAAACTAGGCTACAGCGGTGTATGGAGAATCATGGCAATCTCGGCCCGTGACCTCTGGAGTAAGTCTTGATGAAAAAGGTAGTCGGTCCTGGGATTGAGAATGAGAAGGTTCATAATTTCAGGACTATATATATGAGTCATGCATCCAAGAAAAGAGAACATGTACGCATATGAAAAAGAAGTATTTTAAAAAGTTTATAAGCAAGAGAAAAGACATACTCATACAAAGAAAAACTAAATCTTGGCTACCCAGAATCAAAGTTAAACAACTGACTTAAGCATCGGAGAGTCTTTGCAGGTGGCCACCCCCGCCTCTCCGACCCTGCCCGAAGCCAGGAGCATTTTGGGATAGTAAGGATATAAAGACAGTTGGAAGGTGTAACATCAGCAGTTCAGCGACACGTGGATAGCTGGAGGAAACCGCTCCAGTAGTTTGGCGCCATCTGTGGGAAATCATTTTTCCTTTGAGTGCGAGAGGGAGAGTCGGAGTCTCACGATCGCACGCTCCCCGAACAGGAAGCCATATAACATTAGAAGATGGCACCTTCGAGAATGACAACCAGAAGTACATGTCCCGACACTGACGGGAATCCACCCGATACTGAAGGAAGCTCCCGAGGAGTGCAACTTGGACTGGAGCAAAAACTGGACCAGATACTCGCCGCACTGGCAGAAGCAAGCCGGAAAGCAGAGATTGCTCATGAGGCTGTCATGGGTTTAAAAGATGAAGTCGCAGAGGTGCGCAGGGATAACGCCCGCCTCGAGAGGCTGCTGGCAAGCGAAGCCAGGAGCGAGCAAAGGGAAGATTTCGATGCTGAAATCCAACAAGAGTATGGGGGCCAACCGCCGAGGGAAATGGCTGCTCCATCCCGATCGCGAATGCAGGGAGAGCAACAAAGCCAGATGAGGCCGTTCTGAGCCAGGGCAGCAGTGGACAGAAGACACCAAGAAAGCCTTGAAGGTGTGCTTCCCAACTGGAAGGAAGAAATGATGGCAAAGCTGAGTAGGAGGCTTGGGGCCCATCATAGCCAGACCCCCGATGACCTGACTAAACAAACTGTGTGAGGGATCGGCCGAACGACCTTTGCCGATTGGATCCAGATGGAGCCCAAGTCGAGAGACTTCACTATTCCAACCTTCAGGCCGTTCGAAGGGAAAACCGACCCCCTCGTTCACATATACCATTTTCAGCAGAAGATGGCCTTGGAAACAAGGGATAAAGTTGTAACCTGCAAGGTCTTCTCCACAACCCTGGCGGAACCGGCCCTATTATAGTTCAGACAGTTCCCAGAGAAATCCATAAATGGGCTCCAGGATTTCTGTAAACTTTTCTTGAAATAGTACGCGGGTGCCCGGAGGCAGCAGAAAACCATGCGAGACCTTTACTGGCTAGAACAGACCGTAAACGAGTCTCCGAAAGAATACCTGACGCGTTTCCTAGAGGTGATGTCCTTAGTGCACAACGCCGATTCAGTCCAAGCCGCGAGCTCGTTCATTAGGGGCCTGCAGCCAGGATCGATGCTATCAGATCACCTGCTCTTGAACCTTCCGTACGACATGGCAGACGTCCAGGCTAATTCAGAAGGGATATTCAGGGTACTAGAAAGCCGCCAGAAAACACCCAAGGCATCCGCCACGATAACAACAGCAACGGCGCAAACCCCGGTCTCGCAAGGGGTAAAGAGGCCCGCGCCAGACCGAGGGCCGACTTCGAAACAGGAAGCCCCCATCTAAGGAGGAAAAGAAGGCGGCAAGAGGAGGAAAGTGTCTCGCGACCCACTGCCGAAGTATGAGCTCAATACACTGATCGACGTGATCTACCTACAAAACAAGGATAGGGGCATTTTCAAAGACCCGCCCAAATCCGGCGTTCCTGAGCACATGAAGAACAGTAATAGGTACTGCCAATTTCACAAAGATCACGGACATGACACCATCAACTGCCGCAACCTCTATGCACAGGTCATAACGGAAATTCATGCCGGCAAAATGAAGCAGTACGTAAAGACTGGCGGAATCCAGCCGCTGGAAGATGCCACTAGGCCCGATAAAGGCAAGCAGACCCAGGCCTCCGGGTCAGGAGACCAGCCCCTGAGGATAGTGCCGACCATTGTGGGTAGACCGAGTAGACCCAGGGTTATGAGGAGAAGGAAAAGTGCCTAAGAAAAACTGAAGAGAGGTTGAAGCGCCTGAGGGGGATGGGACATTCCATCAACCATTTGAGGGTGGGCGAAAGCTACGCCTCTGCCGCCCCCATCACCTTCACCCATCTAGACTTGGCCATAGTGCGCTTGCCACGCTGCAGATCGAATCCTCGTTGGTCAGAAGGGTTTTAATCGATGGTGGGAGCAACGTCGATATCCTGTTTCTCAGCAAGTTCGAAAGCATGGGCCTAAATCGGAACATACTCAGGCCGACCTGTTAACCGCTGTTTGCCTTCGACAGCACCAAGGTTAGCCCCTTGGGCATTGTGACCCTGAAGGTCTGTGCTGCAGAGAGATGTTTGGACATGGACTTCATCGTTATCGATTGGCAGTCCTCCTTCAACGTCATCATGGGGAGAGGATGGATTCACGCCATGCATGGAGTCACCTCCACCCTCCACCAGGTCTTAAGATGCCTATCGAAGGATGGCACCTATACGATAGACATCAAAGGGGACCAGGCCTCTGCGAGGAAATGTTTCTCAACAGCCCTGAGGGGACCCGATGCGAGTACAAGCCCCGACGGGGGATAAATAGCAATCAAAGGACCGCCTGCCAGCATACATAGAGCAGATTGAGGAGGAGTCTGACAGACCAGAATCTATAGTTAAGGAGCTATTGGCGGTCCCTTTGAAGAAGGCAGAGCTGACAAAGGTAGTATTAATCGGAGCCCTTCTGCCCGAAAAGGAAAAGAACGAGCTATTGGGATTCCTGAGGCAGAACCAAGATGTTTTTGCTTGGTCCCACGATGACATGCCCGGGATTGATCCCGCGCACGCCTGTCACCAGTTGAACATAGATCCCAATTTTCCTTCAGTTAGGCAGAGACTCAGATGGTTCGTGCCAGAGAAAAACAGGGCGATCAAAAAGGAGGTAGAGACGCTACTGGAGAACGGCCTAATCATGGAATACTTATACCCATGCTAGATCTCCAATCCAGTGGTAGTGAAGAAGAACGGCGACGACCGAACTTGTATAGACTTCACCAACTTGAACAAGGCTTGCCCGAAGGATAGCTTCCCCCTGCCGAAGATCGACCAAATGGTAGACGTGACCGCAGGATTTGACAGGATGAGTTTTTTGGATGCTTACTCGGGATACAACTAGATCCCCATGTACGAGGAAGACCAGATCCACACGACATTTATTACAACGAGGCCTGTACTGTTACAGGCGCATGCCGTTTGATTTGAAGAATGTATGGGCGACCTACAAGAGGCTCATGAACAAAATGTTCGCCGGACAGCTAGGGGAAACTATGGAAGTCTATATCGACGATATGGTCGTAAAGATCAGAGAAGCTTCGGGTCATCTAGGACATTTGGACGAATGTTTCCAGATTCTGAGGCAATATCGGATGCATTTGAACCCCAAGAAATGCACTTTCAGGGTGTCCTCCGGCCAGTTCCTGGGGCACATCGTAAGCAGAAGGGGTATTGAGGCCAACCCTACCCAGTTATCCTCTATCGTAGACGTGCAGAGACCCTCAACTATTCGGGAAGTCCAGCGTCTAGTCGGGAAGAAAGCCGCCCTCAGTCAGTTCGTCTCCAAGATGTCTGACCGATGCAAGCCTTTCTTCCAGTGTATAAAGAGAAGCCCTACTATTATTTGGGGGGAGGAGCAGGACAAGGCACTAGCAGACCTCAAGCGGCACCTAAGTCATCTGCCCATCCTGGCTTCCCCGGCAGAGGGGGAGCGCCTGTACACCTATTTGGCAGTGTCTAAAGTAGCAATCAGTGCCATACTATTCATCGAGGAAGACAGCAAGCAGAAGCTAGTGTTTTATACAAACCGCATGCTTCTGGATGCCGAGATGCAATATAGTATGGTGGAGAAACTGGTCCTCGCTCTGGTCAACACTAAGAAGAGACTCAGGCAATACTTTGAAGCACACTCTATTACTGTGTACACGGATTTCCCCATCCGGCAGATCTTGGCTAAATCAGACCTATCGGGGCGACTAACCAAGTGGGCCATCGAACTGGGGATATATGACATCGAGTATCAGCCCCGAGTAGCGAAGAAAGGGCAGGTCATAGCGGATTTCCTTGTGGAAATCAAATCCTTCAGCGAGCTGTGCGATCCGCTTCAAACGTCTCAGCCTCGCCATCCTTCAGCCTGGACCCTCTACACTGATAGATCCACGAACGCCTCAGGGACAGGTATCGGGATAGTCGTACAGACCCCAACAGGACTCAGAGTAAAGAAAGCCTTGAGGCTCAGCTTCCATGCCACGAACAACGAGGCGGAGTACGAGGCCCTGCTGCAAGGCCTTGAACTGGCCTTGCATTTCAGAGTAGAGAGCATCACAGTAATGACCGACTCGCAGTTGGTTGTGGGTCAGGTCAGGGGAGACTTCGAAGTAAAAGAGCCGAGATTACACAGATACTTTTCCAAAGTAATGGGGGCGAAAGCCTGCTTTAGCAGCTTTAATATCGAATAGATTCCCAGAAAGATGAACCAGAAGGCCGATGAGCTAGCTAAGAGCATGTCGACCGGAGGAACAGGACACGCAGAGATTCTCCTGGAGGACAGGATTACAAAGGGCCCGGCAGAGACCGTCGCACGTCATGTATTTGCAGCTGGCTTCGCAGACAAGGGATGGATGAAACCCGTCACCCAGTGTTTGGCATTGGGGAACCTGCCCGCAGATCCTCAAGAAGCGAGGTCGATTAGGTTAAAGGCTACCAGATACTCGATGGTGGGGGAACAACTATATAAGAGATCGACAATGGGGCCGATGCTACGGTGTGTAGGTCCCGTCGAAGTGCAGAAACTAATGGAAGAAATCCACGAGGGAGTATGTGGTAACCACTCTAGCAGACGTAGCCTCGCCCACAAGGCTCTGATAGCCGGATACTTCTGGCCATACATGATGACAGAGGCGGCCCAGTTCGTCAAAAAATGTGATAAGTGCCAAAGGTTCGCCCCCTTTGAAGCACCGACCCGTAAAGGATCTCCATTCAAACATAACGCCCTGGCCATTCGCCAAGTGGGGCTTGGACATCGTCAGAGAGCTCCCCAGAAGTCCAAGGGGGAGAAGGTACGTCCTACTGCCCACATATTATTTCACCAAATGGGTAGAGGCCGAAGCCTACGCAACTGTAAACAAAGCTGACACAATTAACTTCATTTGGAAAAATATAATCTGTCGGTACAGGATTCCGAAAGAGATATACGCCGATCATAGCACACAGTTTCAAAATACTAAGCTCAAGGAGTTGTGCGAGCTGTATGATATAAGGCTCAGCTTCTCTTCCGTATACTACCCTCAAGGGAATGGCCAAGCAGAGGCAATGAACAAAGCCATATTCAGCAATATCAAAAAGAACTTGCAGGAGGCTAAAGGCAGGTGGTTAGAAGAGCTACCGGCCGTTGTGTGGGCCCATCAAACCATGGAGCGGAGGTCGACTGGAAGAACGCCATTCGTCATGGTCTACGGATCAGAGGCTGTGATCCCAACTAAGGTCGGTCTCCCGACCCTTCGCTCCGAAGTAGTAAGAGATGCTCCCTTAAACGAACGGCAGCTAAGCCACAACACAGACCTCCTGGAAGAAATGAGAAACATGGCTCTGGTCCACCTGGCTTCATACCACCAGCAGGCTAGGTCCTACTACGCAAAGAAGGTCAGTGCTCGACGATTTAATGCAGGGGATTGGGTTTTGAAAGTCAGAACAGGGAATTCCTTGAAATTGGACTCCAACTGGATTGGACCCTATAAGGTGATCAAAGCACTTGACAATAGTGCGTATATCCTGAAAGAACTCAAGACTGAAAAGAACTTGCCGAACATGTGGAACGCTCAGCACTTAAAAAAGTATTACGTTTGAGACACATGCAAATGATGTAAGACCTATGTAAATGCTTATATTATTGATAGGCTTAAATCTAAAACAGGACAAGTTCCCTTTTTGTCGCACGGATTTATCTTTGGACCGCTACGAAAAAGGGTCTGCCCATAATAGCAGACCCCACACGCTATTTGCATAAACAAAAATAATGCCACGCTGCCACGGAAAAGGATCTGTTCGCGGTGCCAGCAGACCTAAAAAATAATCGTACTATGGGAATCACATCGTGCAATAAAATTCTTACCAATGGCCCGAGAAAACGTACGAAGAGGAAAGAGCTGCGCAACTAAAAACTTGCCAACGGACCTCGAAAACGATCGTACTATGGGAATCATATCGTGCAATAAAATTCTTGCCGATGGCCCGAGAAACGTACGAAGAGGAAAGAGCTGCGTAACCAAAAACTTGCCATCAGGCCTCGAAAACGATCGTACTATGGGGATCACATCGTGCAATAAAATTCTTGCCGATGGCCCAAGAAATCGTACGAAGAGGAAAGAGCTGCGTAACCAAAAACTTGCCAGCAGACCTCGAAAACGATCGTACTATGGGGATCACATCGTGCAATAAAATTCTTACCGATGGCCCAAGAAAATGTGCGAAGAGGAAAGAGCTGCGTAACCAAGAACTTGCCAGCAGATCTCGAAAATGATCGTACTATGGGAATCACGTCGTGCAACGAAAGGATTACCGATGGCCTGAGAAAACGTACGAAGAAGGAAGAGTCACGCATCGAAAGTTTGCGACCTGCCCTCAAAGGAAAGCAGGGACAGGGTCTACTCGTTGGAAGTAGACCCTCCCCAAGGAGCGTCTTAGCTATGTGAAAAGGTGAAGGTTGAAGGGATCAGGGTCTACCCGTTGGAAGCGGATCCTCCCCAGACAACATTCTAGCCGTACGCATGGTGAAGGTTAAAGGGGTCAGAGTCTACCCGTTGGAAGTGGACCCTCCCCAGACAACATTATAGTCGTACGTATGACGAAGGTTAAAGGGGTCAGGGTATACCCGTTGGAAGCGGATCCTCCCCAGACAACATTTTAGCGACACGCAAGGCAAAGGTTGAAGAGGGTCTGGGTCTACCCGTTGGAAGCAGATCCCATCCAGACAAAGTTTTAGCCGCATGCAAAGGAAAGGTTAAAGGGGTCAGGGCCTACCCGTTGGAAGCAGACCCTTCCCAGACAACATTTTATTATGCACACACCAAGTACTAAGACAGAATTTAAAATCGGGCTCTATTTATTATTTCCAAAAAATACAGGGAACAATCGACGAGGACGCGTACCCAAAGGCTCTATCTGCGGGAAGTGGGTCTTGGGCGGACTTGCAGAGACACGTCAGAGTGGTAACGCCCAGTCTGCTCCCGATAAGAGCTGAGCCCGGGCCTTTTCCTCTGCAGCAACGGATCTAGACAGTGATTAACCAACCCCTAGAGCTGGTTCCGAGCGTGGTCCCATTTGGGGTCGGAGAAGTCTAACCACACGTGCGGGTCAAACTCTGCCAAGACAAGTCATAACAGAAGTTATACTCCTTAGAACCGGATGAGCCAGAGCTAACATCCCTATCTCCGGAACTAATCTTGTCGATCATAGCTCGAGGAGGACTTACTAATGACTCGAAATCATGTACGACCGAGCCGCCCATAATTATTTATACAGACGGTTACAACAAGGGTCAACTTTACCCCGTACGCGGTCAATAAAGAAAAAGAGAATAGACTAAAGAGAATTGCACTGTTCTTGTTCTTTATACAGACGGTTACAACGAGGGTCAATTTTACAAATATACAAAATTAGGAATCCTAATTACCTCCGGCCAGGGGAGCGCAGCCAGTTCCGGTGCTTGGACCAGCCCTGGTGGAGGGTGGCGTACCAGGGTCAGAGTCGTCGCTGGATAAAATGACCGCACCAGACGCCTCACCAGTTAAAGCCCCAAGACCAGGCTGACTGCCAGGGACTTCCGAGGTTTCATCTGGCGGACCAGAAATGGGGATAAGCTCTTTGGTAACAGAGGTGGATGTAAAGGGCCCGTCCTTTTCCGCGGCAAGTATCTTCAGCACATCAGTGGGGTACGCGATGTTGATCCCATCCCCAAGCTGCTGCATGTAGTACTTGACGGAATAGTGGTCTCTCTCGATGCCTTTCTGCTCGTCAAACTGGTCTGGTGTTACCACCTCCCCGTGGCCTTCGAATTCCCTGTTCTCCCAGCCAGACCTATAACTTTCCGCAGAATAGACATCCACCTGCCTCTGGTACCTCATTTTTAGTGTTTCATGTTCGCTAGTCTATCCCTCAGTGCCGTCAGCCTCAGCTCCGCCTACCGCTGTGACAAGTTGACCAAAAGGGTGTTAATATCAGTAAAGTCTTCGCCGTGCTTGCGAGACAACTCTACTTGAGCCCACATCAATTTTACGTGGTCCAAGTAAAGATGTCGGCTTACCTCATTCGACCGGTTGAGTCTGCATTGTAGAGAATGGGCCTCCAGTTTGGCTCTCGCGTCGGCTTTCCTTGCCTCTTTAGCGTCATCAGCGGCCCCATCGCGAGCGAGAAAGGCCAGCCCCATCTCTGTCCCATCGCTCTGCAGCTCTTGCTCCTTGACCTTGAGCTCGTTTTGGGCCAGTCTGACGGCCTCGGATTGAGCAAGCCCGTCGGCCTCCGCTTTGGCCAGTCTCACAGCTAGCTCATCGCGCTTGACCCTCTGACACTCAGGGTGTGAGCCATCGCGCTGCTGACCCTAGCCTCATCGACGCTCCGATATAAGTCAAAGTCAGTCCTCAACTCGGCAAGGGCAGCCTCGCTGCGCTCGGCCAGTGCAGAGCCAGAGTTCAACTCCTCGGTCAGGACCCTGATGAGAGAGGAGTAGAAAGACCGGATGGCGGCTAGCTGCAAGATAAATGAAAAAGAGGTCAGCATCTAGCAAGGATGCTGAGAAATATAGAGGTAACCAGATGAGCCAAACCTGCACGAAGGTACGGCTAGCGACGAGCTCGACGTTTTCCAAGGAGAGTGCCTCCAGCTCGGGTTCTACGGCTGGACCCTCTTTTTGGGCGTTGTCCGCGTCTGTAGAACGCGACTCCACCCTGCCAACCACGAGGGCACCCTCTCCCTCAACTGGGCACACCCCCGAAGCAGCGGTGGCAGGGACGAAGGAAAGCTGGGCACTACCGAAAGCGCCGTCACGGTGCATCCTCAGCAGAAGATGCCATGGTAGCTCCCGACATATCGGTAATTTCGGTCGCCGCCCCCCTTGGAGCCCCGCCTAAATGTGATTTTTCGGTCTTGTCTTGACCATCCCCTCCCAACGGGCCGCTGCGTGTGAACCTTCTTCTCTTCAGAAGGGTCAACGTGGCCCCATCGTCATCACTGTCAAACGAGAGGATAACCCTGCCTCTCTTCTCTGCCGGGCTCTCTTATTCTTTAAATAAGCCGACCTCGTGGCATCGCTTTATTGGGACCAGAGGAGGGGAAGATAGTCGAGATTTCAACCTCAAAGCCTCCCTTACTGAGCTCAGCGATCTCTCTACCAAGACAAGCAACACTCGACCCCGCGGTCGTCTTCGAACCGGAGTCGAGAGTGGAAGAGGTTGGAGCAGCAGACCCCCCAGGCAGGCTCAAGGGCGTCCCCTTATCATATACGGCCCATGTGGCCGTCCCCGGACGGAGGTCTGCTTGCATTCGAGTGAGGGACCACGGGCGCTTCATCCTCTGAAGACACCACGAGACGCCGACCAGCGGCTGCCTTGGGGCGAGCCTTATGCCCAGCGGTAGCCCCCTTGATGGGGGAAGGATCTACTGAGGGACCCATCTCAGAACCTGTAAAGAACAAGCAACATGGTTAGATCACAGCCATAACCCGATCGATAAAGACTCAATACGAAAATAACTCACCTCTAGCCCTCTTAGGGGCAGCGGCTTCCTCCCTACGGAGCCTGACGCACTCTTCGGCCACGAGCCTCACGGCCTCTTCGAGCTCGTGGCTAGTCGGTGCCACCAGGTCGTTGGAACCTGCCAACTGACTTGAAGTCGTAACCTGCCGACCCACCATGGCGATTCGATCATGCTCGTCCCGGCGGAATCAGTCCAGGGTAGAGGCATCAAGCCGGCTCCACAAGTGCTTCGTGATAACCCAGGTTTCCAGGGGGAAGGAAAGGTATGAAACCATCCTGGGCGTCATATTCATCACCTGGGGATTGAGGGCGACCTGGATGTGTCGGAAATCCCCAGGAGACCCGAAGATGACGATCCCTTCCAGCCCTTTGAGCTGCCCTGCCGACAAGTTTTCTTCTACAGAGGCTGCACAAGACAAAATAACGTGAGCAATAACAGACGAGGTGAACGCAGACCTGAAAATCACAACCTAGCACTTACTCTGCAAGAAAACCGAGGGGATTTGGAAATGCTCTCCATTCACCCAAGGAGAGCACCACACCCCTCCAACGGTATACAGCCTAGAGTGGGAGTCCCATTGCTTGTCCGACCTCGGCAAGCCCCAGAAAATGTGACGTCCCAGGAGCGGTTGAAGGTAAAATATGGGGTAAGAGCTCTTTTTGAGGATGAGGGTGAGTTTGTAAGCATAAAAGACTACCTCCAGGTCGATATGCATGTTATAAAGAACCGACAGGGTGGAGAGCCCTATCAAGATCATGACCCATTTGTATTTAGCTGCATCGGGTGGATCCCCATCAGGGAGAAGAACTGGTGGATCAGAAGAGAAAGAGGGAACCGCAGCCACTCCAGATGTTTTCTTCCCAAAATAATAGAGCCTTCGGAGGCAGAGGGACGAAGATACTAATCCGTGGGGCCCTCGATCCTTTGTAACGTGACTCCGCCGGGGAGGCAGAACTGTCTTCTCAGCGAATCCAACTCTGAATCTACGACGGGGCGAAGTTCCTGATCTTGATTCGAGGCCATTATTCTGGATACGATTGTAAGAGCAAAAGTCTTTAGAAAGGGGAGAAGTCGGAAACCCTAAGATTTCGCAAGGCTGGAATAGTCGGAGATTTTAGTAAAGTAGCAAATGAGTATAAATGCGGCTTTTATGGAGGGGGAGCCAAAGAGTTTTCTGGAAAAGGGCAAAGTAAGGAAGACGGAACCGTCGGAATTTCGAAATTTAAATTTTTTTGACATGGGATAGCGTGCCTCCACGTCGCCTGTGGGGGAGTCACGTATATCCCTGAAATTGAAAGAACAGAGAAACGATTTCCCCACTTGATGGATACAAATCCATCAAGTAGGGAAATGAAGGCAGTTGTGGGACTCGTTCCCAAATCATACACCACGTGGACGGTTAAGTGGCGGAACAGGTCATTAACAGGGCACACCGTCTGATATGTGTCCAGAGTGAATAGTTCAAGGCCACGAGTCGCACGTGCTGCCACTTAGGCCATTGGGCCGTCCGAGGCTAGAGCCGAGCCCATCCCAGACCCTGGATGGACTCGGTCCAGTCGGATCCTTACCTCGACAGCTGGGGGTCGGAATCCCCAAGGGTCTTCCACCAGAGTACAATGGGAAGCAACCCGCAGCTTCAGATCCGGACAAAGCATTTAATGCGATCTTGAATAAGTGTGCCCAGGGGACAAATCATCCTGACAGGGTAGCGATTTGTCCAAACCTCACCTCTGACAGACTCGAGCCATAGTGGATGGCGGAAACTAGGCTACAGCGGTGTAGGGAGAATCATGGCAATCTCGGTCCGTGACCTCTGGAGTAAGTCTTGATGAAAAAGGTACTCGGTCCTGGGATTGAGAATGAGAAGGTTCATAATTTCAGGACTATATATATGAGTCATGCATCCAAGAAAAGAGGACATTTACGCATATGAAAAAGAAGTATTTTAAAAAGTTTATAAGCAAGAGAAAAGACATACTCATACAAAGAAAAACTAAATCTTGGCTACCCAGAAT
>JXTB01000251.1:492160-593960 GCA_002914805.1 Parasponia andersonii
TTTTAATTTGAGCCAAAATAGGCCAGGCTCAATTTTTAAACTCTCGGGCCAATCTAACCCAGTTTGCTCTCTCAGACGGCCCAACCCGGCCTATTTTCCCTCTAAATCTGTTTTGGGCGGGTCGGGCCGGGTCCGTATGCCCATTGAATATAAAACCATTCGGGAAACCAGACCCTGTTCCTCGATTCTCCCTAGACCCCCTCCGGACACGACTGGGCTCTGTTGCCCATTGCTACCACTTCAAGGTATCTCCCTCTCTGCCTTGCTCCGATCACTTCTTCTTCTATTGGTATATTCTTATTTTTCAAAATCGTATGTATATGGCCTTTTATTTTTTTTTATTTATTTATCTTTTTGACTTGTAATTTCTTTAATTTTGTTGATTTTTTTTTTTATCTGTTCAAAGGAAGAGCATGTGTTGATGACTAAGACATTGTGATGCGGAATAACCTAGTTTAAATAGGATTTAATATATTGTTATTATTTGATTTTATAATTATGATAGTGTAAGTTATTTGTTAATTAGGATATTATAGGATTAATACTAGCTTCTTTCTTATCCTACTTTTCAATTAGAATTTTTAATTGCTTTTAAATTCCCCTTTTATTAGTTTCCTGGCTGAATCAGGATTTTACCACTTGTGATTGTTATTTGTAGAGCATTTCTCTACTTCTCTCTAAGATACTCTAAAACTCTCTCTTTCTCTTCTCTCCCCTTCCACTTCTACATCACATTGTAAATTTTAATTTTTTTTTTTTTTTTTTAGGTATATCACATGGTGATTCTAGTTATTAATTTTTATGAATCTAATTCGAGTATTTGAGCCCTGTGAGTTTTCTTTTTATAGCAAGTCTTGGAAGCTTAACTCTCCGCCGTGACAAGCTTATACACAGTATTAAAGATGGTATGTTTTTCAACATAGTCCTGAAGTTGCTTATCCTAATATATGTCCCTTCTATTAATTTTGTAAAATGGGTTTACCAGCTGGTTTAGTCTCAGGCAGATGGTAGATGATAGTAGTAGTAATAGTAGTAGTATCAATTACTAACTTTAGTATCTTTTTTTTCTTCGTTATTATTTTTTTAGAATATCTCGTTTCTGGAGCAGTGCATTGGTAAAAAGAAATTTTGGTTCCATTGGGTACTTGTTTAACTTTTCTTTGGTTTTTTCTGGAATGTGAAACATAATTAGTCTAGAATTTAGACATCCTTTTCTCGTTTCTACAACAGATTATTGGGCTTCTTCTGGGGTGGGCTCTAAGAGAATGCCTGTATTTAACCACTTAAGCGACCAGTGATTATGTAACTAGAAGAACCGCATGATTTGGTCAGGATGTTTTTTTAGAGGATTGCATACGTATGATCACTGTATCCTTAAGGGATTGCTTATACTAATAAAATGATTTATATGTGACTTACTTCATTGAATTGGTCTTTGACGCTGCAGTTTTTCGATGGATATGGGTATCATGGGACGTCATTTGAGCAGACATATAGATGTTACCCTGCATCCTTTATTGAAAAGGTTTGTTACACTCTTCATTTTCTCTGTTCAAACTTCTAATATATGCCAACTGTTAGCTGTTCTGTTATCATTTATTCTGTAAATTGAACCTCCTGCTGTATGTAGTGTTTAGAGACTTATTTGATCATATGCATTACTTTGTGTTGTTCAAGGAACCAAACGTTTATTATAGTAAACCATCACCTTTTTATGCAAATTATAGATGATTAGCGTAAAATTTGCTGAAACCATTCTATGATGATGGAATCTCATCTATTTTGTTATCTGAAGTAAGATGCCCCGGTCATTTTCTCTTTTATGCTACTGACATCTCTATACTTCTTTTGGGAGGGGAGAAAATGGAATATTACTCCTGTCTTCCCTTGCAAACTAATATATTTTGATCTACCCCTGGCGAAATCCTGGCATTTCTCCTGGCAGTGCTTCTTCCTTCTTTCTTTTCCTTTTTTTTTTTCCCTTCAATAAGGAGCCGCTTTTTTATTCTATTCTGATTCAATTCATCTCATTTCTTCTGCAGCCACAACTTGAAAGTGGAGATAAAAGTAAGCATTCTATTATCACTTTTATTCTTTAGATGTTTTTATTCTTGTTTCTCCCTAATTTATGGTTTCGGTTGTGTTGTTTCAGTTATAATGCCTCCCTCGGCCCTTGACCGTCTTGGTTAGTTTTTTCAGTTATTTTATTTTAATTATTTATTTTTTTGGCTCCTTTTTAAGTACGTATGAATGAATTTAGTAGCTAACATGAAACACAATTCTGCAGCATCTCTACATATTGATTATCCAATGTTGTTTGAGCTTCGGAATGCTGCTGCTGAGAGGGTCTCACACTGTGGGGTTTTAGAGTTTATTGCGGAGGAAGGCATGATCTATATGCCTTATTGGGTATGGATTGATTTGTCTGTGTTATTGACCCGTATAATAATAAACTAGTTGTTTCATGTCCATTTTATTTAGCTTTTAAGGATTCTACTTATTAGAATTGTGTTGTTTCTCTTCTCAATTGTTCTTATCAGATGATGGAAAATATGCTTTTACAAGAGGGAGACTTTGTGCGGGTGAAAAATGTTACTCTTCCAAAGGGAACATATGTTAAATTGCAACCACATACAAAGGACTTCTTGGACATTTCAAACCCAAAAGCTATGTGAGTCACTGATTCTTAAATTATGTTATTGATGTGTTAGTGTTTCTGAACTAGCCACTGCGAATTTCTAGTTGCAATTTTATTCAAATTTTTGTCTTTCCATTTCTTTCTTTCTTTTTTTTTTTTTTTTTTTTTTTTTTTTCATTTTTTTTTTTTTTTTTTTTTTTTTTTTTTTTTTTTGTCTTCAATGTTTTGTGGTATGTGGCCATGGTTTTGTTTACTTTTTGCTAGACGTATCAATCGTGATTTCCATTTAATCCCAAAGGATGCCTATTACCTATCTAGATTTTTTTTTCCCCTTGTATATGGCGAAAATTAGCTACTACTAAAACAAAACAAAGAAAGTGGAACAGCATTTTCTATTCATAGAAACATGTATTTAATGAGCAGGAACTTCTTGCCATAATTGCCATGTCAATGGGACTAACTGATATGCTTCTTGACCATGTTTCATTTCTGCAGTTTGTCCACAGAGTCTTATAGCTTGATGAATTCTAGGTATACTGCTATGCTTGTGTCAATTCATAGATTTAATCTACTCTGTTTGCTTGTGCAGTTTAGAGACAACGCTAAGGAATTTTTCCTGCTTAACTACCGGGGATAGTATTATGGTAGCCTATAACAACAGGAAATATTACATTGATATTATAGAAACAAAGCCTTCTAATGCCATAAGTATCATCGAGACAGACTGTGAGGTGGATTTTGCCCCTCCACTGGACTACAAGGAACCTGAAAAGCCCTTTCAACATGTTCCTCCAAATAGGGCATCTGATCAAGGTATATCCATTAGAATTGTAATGTGAAATCCTGTCACTTTGCCCATTATTGTGAGGCACTACTTAACTTTTGTCCCTTGCAGTTGAAGAGGCCCCTGCTGAAACAGAACCTAAATTTAACCCTTTTACCGGGGCAGGAAGACGCTTGGATGGGAAACCTTTGAAGAATCCACCGGCACCAGCTTCGTCTTCAGGGTCAAAAGACAAGCAACCTGATGTTGCCAATGGTAAGGCACTGCCTCCTACAGGGTCAAGTTCTCAAACTACTGCTCGTCAATCTCAAGGAAAGCTCGTTTTTGGATCAAATGTGAACCGTACACCGAAGGATGCACAAAAGGTGGTTTTATATTGTTATGTTGTACTATCATCTATTACCACTCTAACCAATGAAGAAATTTTGGTTAAAATCTCTTAGCTTTTTTCATCCATTCATCAATTCTGCAGGAAGCTCCCAAAGATACTAAAAAACAAGAGGAGTCGGAGAAGAAAGACGAGCCAAAATTCCAGCCTTTTACAGGGAAAAAGTACTCATTAAGGGGTTAATCAAGTCAATTAAGTTATAAACACTCGAAGGACATTAGTTATCTTCTTTTTCTCTTTCGATTTCATCTTGCCCTTACTTGGATAGGTGGGCCGAATAGAACAGAATTATGTACTTATTCTGACATTGTATCATCAAAAGATGGAACATTAGGTTCCCTATGAAGATAAGAATACATTTTCGTTCTACTGTGAGTGGTGTCTCTAAATTGTATTTTTTTCCTTCTATCCACTCATTTCTTTACATACTAGTGTCAGCAAATTGGCTTGCTTCATTCACATTTTACCGAAATATCTTTTATTGCCATCTCAGTACCAAACCTATTTACCTTCTGAGAGATTGAATGCTTCATGAATGGTTGTCTTTTTTTTTTTTTTTTTTTTTTAAAGCTTGGTTTTGTCCTGTAAATGTGCAAGAATCAATCTTTGGTTGGTAAAATGCCTTGTGGCTCTGCCAGCTCGGTAAGACTCAGAACCCTGGTGGGACTGATGTCCGTGTTCACGGCCTCACTGCCATGCTCTTGGTTGTGGTAACCTGCGACTCAAGGGTAACAGGCAAGGCACGCGAATATGACAGTTAACTAAAGGTAACTACCAAGTCTGGTCATGACCTTAACCACATTATGTACCTCTTTCCACATGTCAGCATAGTGAATTAGAAATAACCATTCCCAATACCCCGAGGGATTCGAGCCAATGGACAGCGTGTTTTGAGACAGTAACCCAAATAAACATGGTAAAAAATTGACTTAAAAGGTGTGCAGGCAGTCGCATTTTCAAAGTAATAACTTGTACTAAAATGTTTACCACAAATAAAAAGCTGGGAAACAATCCCACTGGTCCAATTCAGCCCCAAATCCCCCACTTTAATCGGTACACTGAAGTCAGATTTTGAATTTTATTCTTATATCCAAATAACCCTCGGAACAAAAAGAATAAACGTAAATGTTGCCTTTGTCAAATATTTGTACATCGTTTATGAAAGAATGGCTTTAAGTGCATCTTTTACATATGGGTATTTGAAGGAGAAACCCAACTCCTTGGCTTTAGCTGGAAGCACCCTTTGTCCTTCAAGAACCTGCAATTGGTTGAATGAGCTTTCTCTGCCATATGATAATAAAAGAGAGAATGAAAAGGAAATATTAAGAAATCCTCACCACAGAAGCACCTTCTCCAAGGACTGCTTTGAGTGCAAAGTCGGGAACAGGCAGCCATGAAGGCCTGCCCATCACGTTCCCCAAATGATCACACATTTCCGACAGTCGAACAGGATTTGGAGCGGTTCCATTTATCACTCCTGGCATTTAGGTTACAGAAACTCAGTTCTTGTGTTGAGATGTTCTAAAGAGTAAAGACTACAGTCTATCTAGTTGAACTGTCAGTACCGTTTCGCAAACTAATTTTAGAGTTCTGAATTTAGATTCAATGTGGTTCAAATTTGACATCTATTGTGAAATTGCATTATGATGGATTTAGAAGGAAATGTTCACCTTTATAAGATGGATTGGAGAGAGCTTCATATATTAGGTTCACTATGTCATCCAGGTGAATCCATGAAAACCTACACAACTATGAAACAGTCAACCTTCAAAGACAAAGTGAAGAAAGAGTTGAAACTGTTGGCTGATCAAATAAGATTACATACTTTTAAATTTTAGGTAGGTTAGAACAAAGAGACATATCGAGCTCGTTTAATGTGAAAACCCAAACATGCCAAAAATACCCCATTTCACCCTCAAGAGGGAGAACTAAAGCAATTTTTTAGTTTAAAACATCAAGTGTAAATGTACAATACCATTGGTTTCCAGATCCCAAAGGTCCACCAGCAAACATCATGAATAGAGGGATCATTTTAGCTGCAAAAAACCAAGGACTTAAGTTTGCTTGAACAGAGCTTTTTTACCATAGAAATTCTGTGCATGTTTCTTTGCTATGTTCGGACAATAAAATGATTCCAGGCTAATGGCTTATGCCAAGAAAATTTAAAATAAGGAAATAGAACTTGAATTTCACAAATAAGTGGGAAAAAACATGTTATGATTCTCCTCAGTACTTAGGCAAGCTGCACAGCAGAAAAAGTACTGGTAAAAGTCATGTAAATTAAGATATGCAAATAAAGTGAATATTATAAGCTAAGTGCTCATTAAGACATTGATTCATGAGCACATCATTGAAGGGTTCAGAAAATAAGTCATACCTAAAGCACCACCATCTTTACCAAGAACAACACCAATTCGAATAAGAGCTACCCTAACATTCTTATTTACTTTAAGAGCAGTTCCTTCCCATTCTCTACAAACCTGACAAGACTTGCATGTTAGTTAAAAAAAGGTATATATACTTTGGTAAATATGATGATTGACAGTGTGTAAACACGTGTACGTAGTCACAAACACTATGTTTTATGATTTGAAGTTGCTATACTTACATCTAATACAGTGTTACTTTAAACTACTGCATATGATCTACAGGAATTGTATTGTCTTCATTTTCTATGATGAACAAGCTGTAGGCAGCATAAATATGCACACATGAGTAATCAATATTTTGCACAAGTCAAGCTGGTTTCTCACTTCTGAATTATGTTGCTTGGAAATTATTATTTCTCATAGAGGCATTGTACTTGTGTGACAAAACAACACGTCCAATATTTTTTTGTTTCATAAGATGATAAGTTTTAACATACAAACCAAGTAATCAACCTTGAGGATATTGTTTTCGAATGGTGCCTAACACCATGTGTAGCTCTTTTTGTTAATTAAAACAGAATAACCATAAAGATGGACTTCCTATACTTCAGAGTATTTGTACATTAAACTAAAAACTTAACTGATTTTGATTACCTCAGCCAAGTAATCATTTCCTGATGGGCTTTTTTCATCAAATACTTGTGTCTTACTAGTACCTGAGTTTTAAAACAGACAAAGACAAGAAGAAAAAATAGTAGAATTTGAGTTAAGCACTATAAAACAGATGGGAAATGTACAAATATTGGAGTATAATTCTTGGTATGTGCAAGTTGCAATTAGTCATCCCAATGATATGCAGATAAACATCAGCTCAACCCCAAAAGAACAGATGAAATACATGACAAACGGAAGTGTGTCTTCAGTAATAAAGTGGGGAAAAAATACAAGATTGGTGATAGGAACAGACCGTAGTAACCAACGGCTGTAGCACTAACCAAAACAGTAGGTCGAACTCCATCTGGTGAATCGTTTATTAATTCTACAATCTTTGCAATTAATTAAACAGTTAGACAAAGTATTAGAAATAATGAATAAAATCTACCACTTACGGATCTAGTAATATTCTTTTACAAACAAGGAAAACTGAATTTTCTTTTTGTGTCAGAATGCATAGTGTATTGATCACTGCTTACTTTTGATGTGACTCCAATCCTGCTTGTCTTGATCTCCTTCTTTATCTGCAGAACAATAAGAAATTAATAAGTTCTTCTGGTACCTATTTTCTTTTTAGAATCAATATACAATGTTGTTATTCAAGTGAAGAAGGCCAGAGATATAATGGTTAACTATTTGTATTTTAGCAGACTTAATCATTACATCCAAAAACAAGGATGTAACAGTGTTCTAGTTTCATTTGTCGGAAATTGCTACTTAATTGACCAAAAGATATGTTGCATTGCTTGTCAATAATCGCATATTGGCACATATTAACATCAATAAGAAGAAACACCACTAAGCATGATTAGAACACGAAAATACTTTTTTTCTGCTCAGATTGTTGGGGGAAGTGGATGAAGAGACAAGATAGTGATTGGTCTCAAAATAAGGATAACATTAACGCTAATTAATTATGGTCGTACTCGTATTTCTCAAACCTTCTAAGTATAGTTCAGACTATCGCTATCACAATCAGGAGCTTAAAATAGTATATATAGAAAATAGATTACAACAATGAGACAGAGAGAGACTGTAAAGTATTGAGAAAGAAACACATATTTCGCTGAACTCAACAGTTGTGAACTTAAAATAGAAGGTAAAGGTAAAACAACATGGACAAATGAAGTGTTTAGTCAACACATGATACTAACCTCGGAAGACCACCTTGTACTTATGGGAAGTCCAGCCAAATTTACAACGCCATCTGAATCTTGAATGCAGTCTTTCCACTCTGGCTCCTCTGCAATCTTGATTCCTGGAAAGTCCCTCACTACAAAAGCCAAGGAAATGTTCAATAGCAAATATAGACAGAATTTCTTAAAGGGGAAAAAATAACAAGAACAAGAAATTACATTTCACACTTAAAAAAAACTGAAAACAAGCAAGTAGAATGTTTTGTTTCTCCCTCTCTTTCCTTTTCCTTGAGGGAGGGGGTGGGAAATGCAGGGGCAAGAACTTTTCTTATGAACATGTTTGCAAAACATGTGCTATTCGAGGCAAGTAAATATCTGAATGCAAGCATTTGGGCAAACAATATCAATCATTCATTACCTTCTTACCCGGAAAAATCAACTCAGCTTTAGATCTAGATCGTGTCAAGACATGAACACTATGATTATCTGCATTTCAGAGTAAATCAAGAGAAAACTCAGAGTAAGTTTAACTGTTTATATTCATATCATTATGAAGTTCAAATCCAACTGATATATGTAAAAAAGGCAAATGAAACCTATGAGATCTAACTTTCTATAGATTAAATAGTTAGCATTAAGAAGCTAAACAGTCTTAATGGAGAATAAAGCAGTTAGCCATACAAACAAAAAATTTCGTCACGACTTTCAAGAAAAAGGAGACCTAAGTGCCTAATAAGCATGAGAAATTTGGAGTATCAACATGCACAATTCATCACAAATGAACAGACAAACAGTTTTTACTACGAAGAAAACAATATGGAGTCTATTTTCACATATAAGAGCACTATAACAGATGCTTAGATGTCCAAATTAAGGCAGGTATGAAGGCCTTTTGACGCCCAAAGAAAATGATCATTATAGTTATCATTAACATGAAGGCCAATGGAACAAAGAGTACGCATGCTGATAGGGATGAATACTCCACTTGGATGTGACAGCGAATATCCATTATACCAATATCCACTAACATGAGAGAATACCATAAAAACCAATAAGAGCACACAATTACATACTTGATGCGACAAAATCATCCTAGACTATTAAGACTAAAAACATAGTAAAGGAAGTCATAGTATAGTAACTTCGTAATTATGAGAAAGGAGAGAGCATAACCTGCATGAAGCCTTTGGACCAATCTTTTACCTATAAAACCTGTAGCTCCTGTTATGGATACAGTCATCTTATTTTCCTACAACAACCTAAAAGTAATCAAAAAATCTTCATGGAGCTAGAAGTAACAGGCATAACAAACCAAAGAGAAGTCAACTTGTACTTGAATTCATTGAACACCAATAAGGCAATACTCCTCCCCAGAGAAAAATAAGAAGAAAAAAGAAAAATGGTGCCATTTAAGAACCATGTAGCTGAATGGCACCCAAAGCACTTCGCCATTAGCCATCGGCAGTGAAATGGAACAAATATGATTACATCAAATGTGGCAGTGAAATGGAACAAATATGATTACATCAAATGTACCCAAAGCATGAAAAGACATGAACAAGTACATAGACACAAACACAAATTTTCATAACCCATTAAGTTAAGAGTGTTAGAATATTGCCCCGAAAGCATAAATGCATCAATCACAGCATACCCACTATCTAAAAGAAAATTATGGTGACGCATCAAATTCAAAACTCAAGTCTCAATAGAAAATTTCAAAAGTAGAGCAATGTAACTTGAGAAAAGAGAACTTATGCTACAGAATGTTTTGGATTTTGAATATAGAAAACATTCTAATTCTGAAGAACAAACCTTGTTTTGATCAGAGGCACAACAAACCCTGAGTCTCTTGGTCTCAAACCTCTGAACCCACAATAAAAAGACCATTTTGTGAGCAAGGGAAGCAAGCTATGAAGCAAAGTTTGTGGTGAAAAGAAGAAAATAAGAAATGGGTACTCACCGAAAGGGGTTGAGGAACGTGAAGACTGGTGGAGATGGCGTGAGTCCAAGAAAAAGCAGTTGCTTTGTGGAGCTCCATTGAAGAAAGCTTTGAAATTGAAGTTCTTGGATTGTTCTTTGTGAGAGAAAAATGCTACCCTTTTCAGAGTTGATGGTGAGAGAGCGAAGCAGACGAAATTTTTATGTATTTGGAGCGGTCTTGACGTGAGTGATTTGGAACCACAGCAAACTACAAGCCATGTCCATCACCCATTTTTGAGTTGTCCAACTCCAATTACATACAACACTACCAGCTAAGCCATAAAGCACCCAGAAGGTTTCTCATTCGGCCCTCTATTGTATTTATGTTACACCTAGTCTACGGATTATCGCGTAACTCAAAATTAATAAGTCTGCAGTTAACGTAAACGAGTACGGATCTAAGTTAAATACGATTAAATAATGGGTCACAAATATATTAATATGATAAACTCGAAATTAAACTGTTTAACACAATTTTTTTTTTTTTTATGAAATAAAGTTAACTTATTATAAATTTATCGACCCTCACACCTACTTTCTCTCTCTCACCGATCCTCTCCCCTGCTAGGTCGTGGCTCTCTCTCTCTCTCACTGGTACAATTTTTTTCATCATTCTCTATAAAATAAATTTTAGGATTTTTGGTGCTTTCAATTTTGACAATTAAGTCCTTTGACTATTTGATTGCTAGCAAATTGGTCCAAAATGCTAACTGGCATTATCTTTATCACGGTAAATGCACATGGGGTGTCACATGAGGTGGTTTGCTGAGAAACTGAGGGGGTGTAATTATGAGATTTTCCAATGGGTTATATTGGGGGGGAAAACTGAGGAAATTGGAGGGAAAGTGGGTATTATTTATCAAGTATGTGTTTTTTTTTTTTTTTTTTTTTGGGTCATTTGATTACAGAATCCAATGAGACAGAGGTCTTTACACTAAAAGTTTATCACCATGGTGATTTTTCTAATAGAAATGGTCAGATGCTTTACGTTAGAGGTAATGCTACCTATGTTGACTGGATAAGTATGGATTATTTTGGAATGTTTACATTGTGTAAGATTGCTGAATTACTGGGGTTGAAAAAACCATTAAGATTCCACTATAGTCTACCTGGGCCTTTGGAAATTTGTGGGTTTTATATTGTTTCCAATGATAAGGAGTGCACAAGGATGATTTCGTACATGTTAGAGGATAGATGGTTGTGAATCTGATGATGAAAACATAGATGGTAGTAAACATAGGAAGAGAAGTATTGAGTTTAATCCATCCATTGACATTCAAAATCCCATTTTTAAGATTGGCATGCTTTTCCCAAGTAAAGATGACTTCAAAAAGGCTGTGAAAGAGTATGGAATTAAGGCCCATAGAGCTATAGAATTTGTGAAGAATGACAAGGTCAGGATTAGTGCTAAGTGCATAGGAGATTGTCCTTGGAAAATTTTTGCATCAGTGGTTAAGGAAAAAAAAAAGGCATTTGTTGTAAGAACACTTAATGAAGAGCATACATGTGGGTTGAATTTTTCAACCAAATATATTTCATCAAAATGGTTGGCCGAAAAATATGAGACTAAATGGAGATATGAACCAAATTGGTCAATTTCTGGATTCATACAACAAGTTAGGGAGGATACAAAATGCGATGTGTCACCATTTCAATTTTACAGAGCAAGATCAATGGCAATGAAAAAAATTCAAGGATCGATCAAAGAGTAATATAGTCGGCTTTGGGACTATTGTGAAGAGCTAAGAAGGACAAATCCTGGCTCTACTGTTATCATGAGGTGTAATGCAGTGGGTAATGGAAATCCTCAGTTTGAGAGGCTTTATATATGCTTGGCTGCGTGTAAGAAAGGATTTACAGCTTGTAGACCACTAATTGGATTAGACGGTTATCATGTTAAGGGTCACCACAAAGGACAACTTTTGGCTGCAGTTGGGATTGATCCTAACAATGCAATATATCCTATTGCCTATGCACTTGTGGAATCTGAATGTAAATCATCATGGGAGTGGTTTCTAAATCTATTGGCAGTGGATTTGCACATTCAGACTCCTAACTGTATTGCATGGATATCTGACAAGCAAAAGGGTTTGGTGGAGGCTATAAAAGAGAAATACGATGGGAGTTGTCATAGGCATTGTGTGAGGCATATGTACAATAACTTTAAGATTTTTCACAAAGGCCTAGTTTTGAAACAACATTTATGGAATGCTGCAAGAGCGACAACTGTGCCAAGGTAGGAGCTTATTTCAAAATTTTATTTATTACAGTGTTCTTATATATTTTCATGACTGTTTTGCTAACGTTATTGTGTGATATCTCAAATTTCCCAATGACACTCAATTTCTTACATCATTAAAGAACCAATAATAACGTGATTACATAGCATTTTCATTCATATTAGTGCCATGTCTACATATTCCTTTAAGTTTTAATCTTAAATCATTTATCATTATTAACTCTTATTGTGTTTTAAGATAATTTGTAGTGAAATGCTCTAGAAATGCTCTTTAGTACAAATTTGACATTTATTAAGTCAATTATTTAATTTTGATTAATAGACATTTTATAAAAAAAATGAATGACTTACAAAAATTAATGTTTGAGCCAGTTATTTTTTTTTATTATTTTTCTTTCTTCTTAGTATGTGTGAATATTTTAATTTCTAATTTGCTTAATCTTATGCATATCTTAGTCTGTACATAGTGAATACATTAAATTATTAATATTATTATTAGTATTACTTTAGTCTAATCGAATTACTAACTATGTGATTTATTAATTGTGTCCTATTAAGTATTTTATTTTTACAATTTTATATGATAGTATATAAAAAAAGGGGGAGGGGTAAGCACGAGGTTTCACCGACTTAATCAAGTTGGTCTAGTTTCTTTCAGAATATTGTATATAGCTATTCCTCTTGTATATTGAGATAACCCTCTGAACCATTAACCTCTTATTCCCAACCCAACCTCTATTTCTCTCCAATCATTTTATAAGAATCTCTATCTACGTCCTGTTAGTATAATCTGTTAGTATAATTAGTGGAAAAAGGAAGTATTTTATTTCGTTGACCATACATATTGACGGAGAAGGTAAATTTTCTTGATTTGTATCTGTTTGATTCATTAATATTTGACTTATCCCTTTATTGTTTTTAGTTTTACGAAGTGCAATCATTTGAGAAACTTTTAGGACTTAAGTTAGTATTGTCTATAGACTTGTTCACTTTTGTTTTACATGCTTGACTTTGGATTAATGATTATAAGACTCAGATTTGGTGAAGTGGTTATTTCTATGATGTCCTTGGGTATGCGCACTTTTAATTCTTAATTAATAAAAGAGATTAAGCAATAAAATCGTGAGATACTTAGTTGGAATTTGTGATATTGTCAATTTTAGTTTCTATTACTTTTGTAAGCATTCTATATTTTTTTAGTGACAGTGAAAATTAATTAATATAATCATTTTATTCACATGCTCATATATAAAAACGGTTAACATTTATGACTAAAAGAATTAGAAACTTGACTGATAAACATGTAGCGATTATTTTAAATTATTTGATTACTAAGGCATGCTAATACACGTTATTTATATAAACCATGAAAATTAACTTGATGTTTGGATATTGAGTTAATATAAATGTTAATGTCTTGATGTTTGGATATTGAGTTAATATAAAAGTTAATGTCTTGACTAAAATCTTAACTATTCTCTTCTGCCATTAGTACGTATAATTATGATTTCTTTCAAGACATCTAAGCATGTTGTTATCTTTCTAGTTAAGGAAATCGTATGTTTTCTTGTACTGAATCTTAAGATATAAAAAAAAAAAATTGTAGTTTTGCATGGTTAGTGATCAAAAAAACTTGTTATTAGTTTAATATTAGAGACACGTCAACTGTACCTAGAGCAAAGGGCATTTCACAAGAAAACACAAAGAAGTCCTGAATCGAAGTAAGTAACGTCACACTTGTAATGTAAGAAATTCCTTGTTTTTGTGAATTTGTGGAATTTGTGAATATGAAATATTTGGATATGTGTATGTACGTATCAGTTATTTAGTCTTGCATGAGACATTAACACTTGGTGTATTTATATTGTATGACGAGTATTGGTGAATAAGGTGTGGCAGGCCAGCGCCCAAATATGTGATATGGTTCCTTCGGGGACACTCTGGTTCCTTCGGGAACACTTTAGTCCTCTCGGGAACATTATGGTTCCTACGGGAACACTTTGACGACGGTATGGGATGGACCTCTACTGTACACAGAGGGGATTTTCTGGGGCTCGAGACCTCCATATAGCTCATGATATGTTATACGTTCTCTGAGTGGCTCAGTATGCAATTCACAGTCTTATCAGGCAATGCAATATACACAGGGATTCCAATCATATAAATATTTGTTCTCTGTCATGTGCACTCTGCATCTGCATATGTTACTTACTGAGTTTTATATTCATTAATATTCTTACATTGCAGAAGGTATGGATAATATGTGAGTTGGAGGAGGAGCACCGACTTTCCGACCGTGGCTTGTTTATATGAGCATTTTGACGCTATGGTTTTCTAATAGACGATTTTGTACCTATTTTTTGTGTGTACATTATGTAAATTTCATGAGAGGCCCACTTTGAGAGGGTGTATATATGTATATATTGCAGTATGTATAATTATGAGTGGAGTTTTCCTTTTCTTCTAGAAAGTTTAAAAGTTTTAAATTTTCTCCTATTTTCTCAGTTATAAGTCGAGTAGTGTCTTTCGATCTAACTAAATATTTATACAAATATCCTTACGTACATGTGTGTGTGTGGGATCGGGGGATGTTACATATTGATTGCAAAAACTCCTTTATAATAAGTTTGAAGCTCACATGGAGAAAATAAAGCAAGATGACATAGTTGCCTATCAATGGCTTGCTGAGAAAAACCCTCGACTTGACCACATTGGTCAAGGGCACATTTTTCTGAGTTCTCTGCTTGTGACATCTTGCTGAATAATCTGTGTGAGTCCTTTAACAGCTCTATTCTTGAGGCACGTGATAAACCGATCATCACACTATTGGAAAAGGTGAAGATATATATAAGCCAAAGATTTGAGGCCAAAAGAAACGAGCTTACACGATGGAAGCATAATGTTGATCCTAGGATTTACAAGATTATGGAGAAAAATCAGATTGCCTCCCGGTCTTGTATAGTCGATTACTGTGGTGATATGAAGTTTGAAGTTAGATGTTTTGAAGGTGCTCAATATATGGTGAACTTGAATGCAGCAACTTGTGCTTGTAGAAGGTGGGACTTAACTGGTTTACCTTGTGTGCATGCTATTGCATGTATTGATAACAGAAGTTTAAAAGCACTGGACTATGTGAATGCATGTTACAAGATGGCAACTTATGAGAAGGTTTATGCTGAGGTGATAAACCCCATGAATGGACCTGAACTTTGGAAAAAGACTAGTTGGAAACCTGTTCAGGCACCTCCAGAGAAAAATCCTCCTGGCAGACCCAAAAAATTAAGGCGCAAAGAACCTGATGAGATCCAAAAGCAAGGGAATAAAATATTAAAGATCATGTAACTTTAAAATGTGGAAATTGTGGTTTAGCGGGTCATAATACAAGAACTTGTGGAGAACCACCAAAAAACGTGACCAATGGTGAATCAGCTACTGTAACTATGCCCACTAATAAACTACCTACTACAGCCATGCCACAACCAACTACTGAGCCATCTATTGTAGCCATGCTAACTAATGATCCAGCTATTACCATACCACAACTGAGTACTACGAATTTTATTGATGTTCCCATAGTCCCTAAAGCTAGAAGTAATAGAAGGAAGTTGAATGTAATATGTTATATTAATATCTCCTTTTTCTCTTTTTTTTCTTCTTTTTTTTTTTTTTTCTTTTGAAGATCCAGCCACATCAGCTTACATTTTTTTTTTTCGTGGCTTTGCCTAGGTTTGGAAGACAAGTGACACTCAAGGTGGGTATGAACAGTTTACTCCATTTATTGACCTACTTGAAACTACCAACAACAAGAAAGGGAAAACATGTGATAAGGGAAAGAAGAAAGTGTCCAAGTTCTGAGCCAAGTCTAGTTTTCAATTAAACAAGATTGTCTTTTTTTTTTTTAATTAAAATATTATCGTACGGCTAAGTTATGAGCCAATTGGGATTCTGATATTTTGTTTAGGATGTGCACGCATAGGCACAAATAGATGATACTTTTGTAAAGGTTATGCACCATGACATGTTTTGGTACATATATAGGTACAAGGGACATTTATTTTGAAAAACACGTGTTAGAATTATGCAATTGTAAACTACATCCCACATGTATTAATCAGAATCTGATCTTTTGTCCAATTTATTTTGCTAAAAAATTTTGTTGGATTTTACATCGCCATTTTAAATCTAGCTTTCATGATACAAGTTAATTATTTAGATTATTGCAAATTATTTTGGTAACAATTTAGATTATTCATGAAAAAAAAAATCACGATAAAAAGACCTAAAGGGTCTTTTAGAATCACTCCTGTAGTTTGACAATCATATTCATAAGCACCACTGCCAAAAAATTCAACTAATTATTACCCAAAAAAGGATATATATTTCATTTCATAATAAGCACAACTTCTTAATATTAAAACACTATATCCATACATCTCATGAACCCGATTAAACTTATTTTCCCAACAAACCACAGGGAAAATAACATAACATACTTGGAATTAACTAACAGTACTAAGCATTATAAAAAAAAAAATCTTCTTTTTCTTCCTTTCATGGTATGAATTCTGAACCATTTTTCATACAAGAGGTCTATTAATCAACAGGATTATAAACAGTAGCATCATCATAAACAAAATTAATATCAATATAATCCAAAGCATTCTTTTGTCCATTTTTTTTTTCATTAGCTTTCCTTAATCTCATCTCCTCCTCCACGACTCTCTCTCAATATCTCTAACGCCTCAATTTTAGACTCCAACTTTCTTGTTTTGTTCAACAGTCCAGGAATCAATACTTTTGCTCTATCACAAATAGGAGGGTCGCACCATGAAAAAAACTCTACAACCACCATTGCCATTTCTCTGCACGTAAATTACTTAAAAGCCATCAAATAATTGAAAACGAAAATAATAACAAGTATGGAAAAATTCCAAGTAAAACCCAATAAAAAAAAAAATCCCCCCCAAAATTTCATCAGTAAAAACATTTATCCTTGGACTAAAATTTTCGCAACCATAAAACCCATTGAAAGTTTTCGCAAACATTTATACTTTGACTAAAATTTTCGCAACCATTGAAAGTTTAGGGACCAAATCGTAACAACAAGGGACCAAATGCACCAAAAACCCTAAATTTTAAGAAATTGCTCCACAGCTCTTTCTTTCAAACTTAGTGATTTTTTTATTTTTCGATTTTTTTTGGGCTTTACTTCAGCCATTTGTATTCTTGTTCTCACCTGGGTTATCACTCTCATTGCAGAAGGTAAGTTCAACTCTGCCTTGATTTATGATTTGTGATACTATTTTTTTTATTTCGAAAAAAAAAATTTGAGGTTTTTTTTTTCGTTTTGATTTGTGGTATTGAGCCTGATTTGTATTATTTTTTGGTACACAGCCTTGATATTTTTTTGGGTACTCAGCACTGACTTGTATTTTTTTTTTTTTTTTTTTTTAGTATTGAGAAGCATGTGATTTATACTTGAGATACTGGATGGATTTGATTCATACTTAATAAACTTTGAGGTTCTATTGGGGTATACATTTGATTATAGTTGAGATTTCATTTTTTTTTTTTTTAAGTATTGAGAAGCATGTGATTTATACTTGAAATACTGGATGGATTTGATTCTTACTTAATAAACTTTGAGGTTCTATTGGGGTATACATTTGATTATAGTTGAGATTTCATTTTTTTTCGTGGAATGTTTTCATATTTGAATAATTACTAGTTTGTCTATATTATATGTTTCTTTTGGAGTCTATTGGTATTGTATTTTCTGGTATTGTTCCCAATGTATTTTAAAATATTACCTGAAGATATTAACTGGCCGATTGTACATAGTCTACATATATCATATAATATATATTTTTTCTTCCTATATTGTATTTTAAAATATTACCTGACCATTTTTGTGTTTTAGGTAATTTTTTTTAAATTTTATATGTATTTTTGAGTTGATTTTATTATGGATATATGGGTTTGTTAGCAAAGAAATTTT
The DNA here is from genome assembly GCA_002914805.1 of Parasponia andersonii. Classification (NCBI taxonomy): domain Eukaryota; kingdom Viridiplantae; phylum Streptophyta; class Magnoliopsida; order Rosales; family Cannabaceae; genus Trema; species Trema andersonii. The sequence goes on from JXTB01000251.1 coordinate 510,410, forward strand.
TGGATTTATAGGTTGGAAATTTGGAATCTAACTGTAATATGTTAGTGCCAATTGCTTTTTTTTTTTTTTCGGATTTGTCCTTTAGGTCTTAAACTCTTACTTTCTTATTGAATCTTGTATCAGATATGAGACAGAGAGATTGTTACACATAGAATCTATTTTTTTTAATCTTTGTGAGTTGTTTTGTGATTAAACTTTCCTTCAAAGTTGATAATGAATCTCACAGATACTGCTATTATGGTTAATCCAAGAATTTGAGTATTATTTTCAATGAATATAAATATATTGTTGATTTTCGAATGTTTTGATATGTAAATGGAGACCAAAGATTTGAGATCAATCTTTTGATGATATTAATATCAGCAGAGTTGTTGAAGAAATTGAGCTTGAGGATGACATGGATAATATTAATGAGATTCGTTATTGTTAAAAATTCTGGAATTTTGAATTTAGAAGTTAGTTTATGGTAATTTCGTCGATTATTTATGATTTATTGGTTGTATTAAAAATGTCACAATTTACAATTTAGATCAATTAAAAGGTTAAAGGTTAATAGGTTAACCGGTTACATTTTAATATCTAACATGTTACTAAATACTAAATAGGTTAAATTGGGTTTAGTTAATAGGTTAAATGTTATTCAGGTTAGTAGGTCGTATCAAGTTGAACACAACCCGAATATGACCTGTTAATAATGTGTTAATTATGTCGTGTCATATGTTATATGCTTATCTAGCATATCGCATGCAGGTTGATAAATAATAACACGAATAATAAATGTGGCGTGCTCGAGGTTTACTATATACTCATTATATATGTGTCTCGACACGATACGAATATGATATGATAATACGAATTACCACTCTTAAAGAAAATAGTGTTAAATTTAAATTTACAAATGATTTGATTTTTATTTAAGGGCAGATTGTGAAAAAAAAAAATTTATGAAGTTCGAGGATTCTGTAATTTAAACCTTGCAGTTTAGATTATGTAAAATAAAATTACTAAAATTTTTGAAAATTAATATCTTAGGTTGACTTTTTGTGTAATTTTTAATAAATAAAAAATAATAATATTTTCAAAATTAAGAAACATAATAAGGACTAATATAATTTTAATAGAGGATATTATTCTCTTTTCGTTATTAAATTTTATCAAAAAAGTCAGTTAAGGGTATTGATTTGCATAAATTCTTAATTTTATAGTATTATTGTGCAGAATCCAAATTTTAGAATTTAAAAAGTATAATATAAAACTTCTAAGCATTTTTTTTTTTGCAATTCATCATTTATTTAATTACAATAAATAATAATAATACTATGTTCACAAACATGTGTGGTTGATGATTTGTTTGATTGGAAGGATTCCTACAAGGATTAAGAAAGATGTAATTCCGTGAAAATCCAATTTTAGCTCAAATTCTTTAGAGTTGTGTTAGTTTTTACTCTCTAATATAATATTATTGAATGCTATAGTGAGAAGTAGTGGAAAAATGAAATGAAAAGTCAAAGAGTGACAATGAGAGACAAAGAGAGAATTAGAGAGAGTGTAAAATGATGTTGGGATTTTACAAATCCTAACTTCTATTAGTGTATAACTATATATGTTATTAGTTTGTTTTTAAATTCTGGTGAACTATTAATATATAACAAATAAAAAAAAATAAGGATTTAAAAGGTATAAATTATTGAACTGAGACACTCAATCTTAAGTTCGTTCTTCTTTGTTTAAATATTATACAAAGAATTCTGACCTTATGTGCTCTACATTATTTATAATAGTGAAAATTCATCTATTCATGTTGGTTTATTACGATAAAATTGACATTCCTAAGATAAATGGAAGGGTAAATGACTCCTCTAAGTCAAATTGAATCCTTCTACTTTTGGAAGGAAGAAGAGAGGAATTACAAAAAAGAAAGATTATTGACAAGACTACTCTCTCAAAAATATGAACATATTTCTTTCTAATGGATAGTATAGTAATTATACGAATATATCTCTATTTATCACTTCAATTCTCCCTCTCAGAATAAAAAAATTAAAAAAAAAAACATGAAGGAGAGCTATTTATCCTCTCATGTACTCTTATTATGCTCTTATAGTTGCTAATTGTATTTATTTTAAATATTTTATTATTTTCATGTGTAATTATGCTTGTTTTCCATTTTGTATTTTTTCTTGCCAAATTGTGCTTATTTCAGATGTTAATACTAAATTTCACGCCTAATCGTACCAATTTCTTATAATATACTATTTTCGTACTTAATCGTGCCAGTTTTAGACGTGAACATTGCATTGTTGCCAAGATTTCACCAAAATGGGTTGGCGCTCCGTAAGTGTTTCTAATTTTGCATTAGCTCCCATATCCAAATATATTTCTTCTATTTTCACATTTGTGCTCAACAAATCATACATGCATAGGATTTCACAAGGGACTCGCTGCTGGGAATCGACATGTCAACGGCCATACTGAAACTTTCGGAGAATGGGAAATGTGGGACCCGTTCCTAAATCATACACTACGTGGACGATTAAGTAGCAGAACAGGTCATAAATGGAGCACACTATCCGACACGTGTCTAGAGTGACTAATTAAAGGCCACGCGAGTTGCACGTGGTACCACGTAGGCCCATGGGCTGTCCGAGGCTAGGATCAAGCCCATCCCAGACTCTAGATGGACTCGGCCCAGTCCGATTCTTACCTCGACAGCTGAGGGTCGGGAACCCCAAGGGTCTTCCACCAGAGTACAATGGGAAGTAACTCACAGCTCCAGACCCAGACAAAGCATTTAATGTGATCCTGAGTAAGTGTGCGCATGGGACAAACCGTCCTGACAGAACGGTGGTTTGCCAAAATCTCGCCCCTGACAGACTCGAGCCATAGGGGACGGCGAAAACTAGGCTACGACGATGCAGAGAGAATTACGGTAATCTCGGCCCGTGATCTCTGGAGTAAGTCCTGATGAAAAAAGGTACTCGGTCTTGGGATTGAGAACCATGAGGTTCACAATTTCAAGACTATATCTATATGAGCCACGTATCCCCAAAAGGGAGGACGTATGCATACACAAAAAAAATATAAAAAAGATATACTCGTACAAAGAAAAACAAAATCTTTGCTGCCCTGAATCAAAGATAAACAACTGACTTCAGCATCGGAGAGTCTTTGCAGGTGGCCTCCCCCGCCTCTCCGATCTTGCCTGAAGTCAAAAGCTCTTTGGGATAGCAAGGACACGTGGACAGTTGGAAGATATAACATCAGCAGTTCAGAGACACGTGGACAGCTGATAAAAACCGATCTAACAGGAAACTTCAGAGGATTCATGATAAATGGCTTATGAGAAATGCTTGCAGTTCAGAAGGTGCAAAGCATGATGTGGACCGTGTCTTCAGATAAAAAGCTTTTGGGGACTCTTCCTGCTGAGTGGGCTTTGCTTGCTCTCTTGCTCTGCTATTGTATCTCATCAAAATGTTGCACCAGTTCTCCAAGCACTCCCTTGACACCTCTCGATCTGCCTCTGTCCGTTCCTTCCTCGCATTCATCAATGAAAAGGAGCAGGTAGCATCAAGCCGGCCCAAGAGACGGATTGCTAACGTCAGATCAGATTCAGAGGGCCTCCGGCTCAAATAGAGTAGTTCATCAAGACGGAACCATTAACTGTTTAGAATTAGACAAAACAACTAGCTGCTTAATTATACACTCAAATCTCAATCAAGACACATCCTTAAACAGGGACAATGTTACTACTGTAATCTATGAATCCGAGTATAAGCTCCTCTGCACGTACGCAAAAGAGTACACTCATGAGGTAGGAGGAGACATGTAATAAATTTCATCCATAATAAATAAACGGGCCAATTGTAATTATACATGCCGATGGAATGCAATGTGTAGCAACTCTAGTTGTGTCAATAACATTGGCAAACATAATGAAAATGGTAGATTGGCATAGCAATTGGAAACCGAACAAGGAAAACATTGCTGAGTACATTTCTTAAGATTACTTACAAATGACAGAGTTATATTTACATGTTCTCATTGCAACATATCTTTTTCTTTTTTTCCGTGTGTGGGGTGCTGGATGATTGTTTCACTACAACTTTTTTCCTGAATGATTTCATACGACTACTTTACGCTGGCAGGCAACCGGTGGGCAATAAAGTAGTAGAATATCAATATCATCTACCAGTTTAGAAACCACCAATTGCTGCCATCGTTCACCTTCAAAGCCACTAAGATAAGACATGGGCGAACGGAGCTACTCAACAGTGCTTTTGAAATATTTCTGAAAGCATTCCTCTTGTTTACAGTATCTACACATAACTCTGTATACTTCAATTAAAAGTCTTGGAAAGCGACTCGCAAAGTAGCCATCAAATCCATCAGGTACTGATCCCACAAGTTCCTGAAATAGAAGTCGCAATTAGAAAGTGAATATCAGCACAACAAGGATAAAAACTGAAGTTGCTTGTGACTTTACAAGTGCATCAGGATGACCTTTGATGCCGCTACCAAATGTACCAATCATTGAATATGTACTAATAAGTGTGCAAAGAACAATACAAACCTGAATATCTTTTGGAAGCTCCCTATAATGATTCAACTTGTTTCGCATTACCCTCAATAAGTCTCGTACACTGTCAAACCTATAACGCCTGTAGCGGCCAATGTCGGTGATAAATGCAATTTCTATCTTTTCGTTCCATTTTGCACCCAAAACTGTGGGTGCAGTGCCTTCTAAGGCTTTCAAAAGATCAGAGCCACTCCCTCTATCTTCTAGTTCAATCCTGTCACTAGTGTCACGAAGAAATGAAAGCCTCATTTCCGAACTCCAGAATAGAGGATGGTGCAACACCTCCAACGCCTTTGGCCTGACAAGTAGAAGAAGATTTTTTTATCAATGAAACTGTTTGAAAGGAAAAGCCAAAAGATTGAAAAGAATGTTGATCAATATATGCATGTATTGGCTAGCAAATGGCAAAATCATCTACAAATTCTTCGACTGATTCATTATGCTCCAAGGAAATGATTCATGGTCAGATTCATTATGCTACTAATTAGGCTTGAAATGTGCGCAATTAAGATAGACAGTTAGCTAGATGGTTCAGTTCACACATCAAGATACTGATCCTAACATAGTTGCTAACACAATGCACGTGTTGGTTACGAAAGCAAATCAAAATATTTTGCCGGACATAACTTGAACTACTACATTTAGGTGGGGTATAAAGGGGCTACATTAATATCTTATAATTATGGAACTATTAAACAGTGCAATGTTCTTCACCTCTCCTTGTTCAAGGAAGAAGGCCTTTTATTAAAAATCTAATCTAAAGATGAATTTTACATGATCGAAATGAAGCTAACACTAGGAATCCATGTTGAAGGAAAGTATAATCTTACCTCAATTCGGGGTCGGGGTTTAGTAGACGAGAAATAAGATCAACAGCTTCAGGCATATACTCCACCAAGAAGAGGTCCATCTGGTTCTTTACAATATTCAGATCACGTTCAAGAGGATCTCCAAATGGATGACTACCACCAGTGATGCAGAAAAAGAGGACACAGCCTACACTGAACAAATCCACTGCACGTGTTTGCCTCCCATGAAGAAGCTGTTCGGGTGCTTGCCAACCTGAACTCCCACAACCTAAATTTAAGTCCAACCATACGAGACCAATGGGAGGTATTAATAATTTGAAAGGAAAAACATTAGTAAACTTTAAGTTGTAAAGGAAAAAAAAATAGCAGCTATAATTCCTAGTGGTCATAAATATGGTTCTACACTACATTTATCTCTGAAATCTTTCGTGTATCAGGTTAGTTTCATCGTTGGGCATTGGAGAAGAGGAATATTCTAGAATTGACTCGAAGTTCAACCAGATAGGAAGCTAGGCAGAGTTTCTGCTTCAAGGAACTCATTAACTTATGGCTGGCACTAACTACTTCCGCGAAATGCATTTGATGTAGAAGTGACAGAAAAAAATGGAAAAGAGGAATAAAGAGGAGACGAGAGAAAATCTGAATAAGTCTGATAATTAAACAAGTCTTCTTAATGTTCGACATGGATGGCTAGGCCCTATATTTGGATAGCAAACAAACAATCCTAACTCAATTAGGAAGCTAACTTAAAAAGTCCAAATAAAACTCTGGTAATAATTCTAAAATAATTCTATTTAAGAAGAAATTCTCAAAAAACTAATCATCTAATATTTGCTTTCTGCATCATACTTGGCACAGAACTAATAATTTATAGGAAATGAGAGGTACTTGCCAGTAGCATGACGACCCAAGGAAGACGTATCCCCAGCAAGGCGTTTGCTTATTCCCATATCAGAAAGCTTCGCACACAAAGATCTTTCCTTAATTATCAAAACGTTTTGAGGTTTTAGATCCCGATGAATTATTCCCAATTGATGCAAATGCAAAAGCCCGGAAACCACATCCCTATGGAATAGTTATTGAGCATAAGTTAAGAAGATAGATATGTAAGATCCAAATACAAAGGCCATAGTTAATAGCTACACAACTTAAAAGCTGAACAAGGGTCATTAGTTTAAACTTGTAATCTAACTAGTTTCAGAGGCATTTTAATCATCCTTAAAACTTTAATTTTTTTTGAAAAGTCAAAGATATTTCTTTCCCTCAAACTAATCTTATGGGCTGTTTACAAGATTTAATGAATAAACTGCGACAACATGAAACTTTAAAAGGCTTTCTAAGGTGTGAAGATCATCAAGGAAATAATACGAACATCCTGTCGTCATTGAACTATCCCACCTATGCCCTGCAGCACAGAGGAAAGAAATCCATCCGTAAGGATGAAACTTTTGCAAGACATGGGTACCCTCATTACAGATGAATGTAAATAACAGAAAGGATGGAATATACAACATCCTGATTACAGCTGCAGCACAAAATTAGCAAGATTTATTTCAGATGTCATGAGCAATATAATCGATCAAGTTGAAACTCACTGACCGAAGGGATTTAATGATTAGACAAACTATAAGAGAAAAGAAAAGGCTTCTGAACCTAGGACATTGTCCTTTACGTGGCATTGTTTTCATCTGCTAGAAAAAACAGACTATAGTCTGTACCTAAACATGTTCACAAAATTACAACTAAGCCACCAAAAAAAAAAAAAAAAGAACAAAAAAATTGTATAAATTGATGCTTAGACTTAAATCTCATGAAAGTTAACAGCACATACTCTCAACTTTTGCTGACAACTAAAGATACCCAAAAGAAGTTATCACCACGTAATATCAAGTAAAATTGCATTAATAAAACTCCAAACAAACCTCATTAATTTCAGTAATAAAGGTGACGGATAGCCATTTGCTTTCCAAAAATTAACATCTGGCATGATATTCTTTATTGACTCCAAGTGAATTTTATATTCAGCTGTAGATCTCATAGCACGGTCCTTGGCAGATGCTGAATATTGAGAAGAATCAGAGTATATTTGAATCAAATCATCCAAGGAGCAAGAACAACGCTCCAGAGAAAGATAGACAAAATCTTGATCACGTTCCACCCCATACCATCTCACAATATTTGGATGCCGGTCAGATGCTATGAGAATTTGAATTTCTTTAAAAGCCACATCATGATGAGCTTGGACAAGGCGTTTCACAGCAACTGGTCGACCTTCATAAATTCCCTCAAGCACAATTGTACCATTGCTACCCTTAGCAATTTCTGTATTTGACACAAGAAGTTTACCAATCCTCCGGCCATCAGCACCACAATCAAAAAGTCTATTTAGGTCTAACCATGTTTTGTTATCACCTAAGCTCTGTGTAAGAGCATCTTCATTATCGGACAACACTTGCTTAACCTTTTTATCGACACTGCCATTACTCGTTTCCAATTTCTGGGATTTCATTTTCTTGTAAAGGGAACCTTTAGAATCAGAATTTCTTGACTGCTCATTTGATAAAACTCTGCCTTTCATCAGCAGCACATGTTGGTAAATAACAATGCCCATGAGAATGACGGTAAACAAAGCAAGAGAAAACACAATTGACCAGCCAAATAAATTAGTTAGTACATCATTAGGGTGAATTCTCACATTATGCTCATATTGTAGCTGAGGAACCATGCCATGATCAGCATTATTATTATCCCTATGAACATTTGGTTTGGGTCGCACAGAAAGCAGTGGGTTTGATGCAAGTCCTGGTACATCTAGATGAAGTGGTCCTGGTAGTGTTTGAAGCATTGGCAATTCTAACAACTCGTAATATTCGGGTTGGAAAATCAATTTTTTAGATTGGCATGGTAGTGGTAAAGCAATATCAGCACCGATTTCGAGGCTGATCTTATCTTTCAAATTCAGACGATCTCCACCAGGGTGGTTGTCAAAATCTTGACAATGTAAGACTGCTTCAATCGCAGCAAGTGTCATATTCCAGGATTCTTGGTTGGAACTTGTGGGAAATGACTTGAGTGTATAATCTGTCCTAATGATTTGTAGACGCAGCTCAGCAGAATTGACCAAGCCATTGTTAGCTGGGGCAGTTGTGTTACTGTTATATATAACACTCTCATCTCCAGTGGTCTTGAATGTGGACAGAGAATCAGTTGAGGCTGAGGAGGTGTAAGTGCGAATGACGCTTCCAGTCTTAAGATCAACCTCAAAGACAGTTGTCTTCTTGGAGCCAAGTGTAACAGCTCCATCCTCTGATACGTATGGGGTACCTTTTATGAAATCCTCAATAGTCCCTGGAAATTTCTACAATTCCCAGAAAAAAAAAAATGAAAAGAAAAAGAAAAAAAGAAGGCAATTAAGTTAATAGTGAAAACAGCTGTGTATGTGTTCATTAGAAGCCAAAACCACAAAAGTGCATTCTGGCTATGTATGTATGTATGTATGTATGTATGTATGTATGTAGAAAGAAAGCGAGAAAATATGGAACATCATCAACAGTAGACGTGAGAAACAAGCAATATATGCAGAGTCAGAGTGGCAAAATGACAAATGTAAAATAGTTTTAGTGGAAATAAATGTAAGCAAAATCAGTTGATATGATATGATATGATATGATATGATATGATAAGATAAAAGAAGGGAAAAAAAAAAAGAAGTCATACCATTCTAGTTCTACTTCTAGTATCGGTTTCTTGGATCATATACAAGGCCCAGTCAGGTCCACATTCAACACGGAAGTTGGTACATCCTTTTCCCTTGACAGTATAATTATGAGTAGTAGTATGTGTATGTGTATGTGTATCTCGGGTGGTGAGAGAAGCATGGTAAGAGGTGTAAATGGGAGGTCCAGAAGAAAATGACCAGATTACTCTAATCTTCTTCTTCTTCTTCTTCTTCTTCGAGTTTGAGTTAGACTGGTTTGTGCTATTATTATCAGTATTCACAATTAAATGGATCGTCCCATCCAGTGTAGGAGTTAAAGAAGAAGATGTGACGTGTTCACTGTTGAATTTATTAAACAAAAAAATAAAAAGGAATTAGCTTTTTTCTATTTTTTATTTTCTTTCTATAATTAAATAAAATGATGAAATATTTGAAAATGGGAAATGGAAACTGACGGTGAAAGGGACATGAGTGATCTCATGGCTGGGGAAGGAAGAGGAGGTGCTGCTGCTAAGGCCTTGGAGTTGAACTTGAGATCATAATCATGAGAATGAGAATGAGAATGAGAATGAGGGGGTTGGTGGAGCTGGAGCACCTGCAGCTGGCCAAGGGAGGCGGACCATAATAATGATAATAATATCCCAACCAAAGAAGGGGGTCGTTGCATCCTTTTGACTGCAAATGAAATTGTGGAAGAAGACGACATAGCGAGAGGAAGAGGAGGAGAAGGAGGCAGAGGCTATGGTTATGGTTATGGTTATGGTTATCAAATAATATAAAAGTGGAAGCTTGGAAGATAAAGATATGGAATATGATATATAGATTAGATTCGACTAATAATAAGATTCCAAGCTTTGTCCTTAACCTCTACACTTAGCATCTCATCTCCCACTCCAATTCCATAAACTCAGCTTCCTTTGCCTGTGCCTTAGTCCTAGCCTCTCCGCCATCGCCTTCCCCCTTTCCCTTCTCTTCTTTTTCTTTTTCTTTTCCTTTTCCTTTCCCTCCGCGTTTCTGTATAATAATATTCTCTCTGTCGACGGTTTAAAAAAGTGCATAGTACATAGATGATGGGCCTGTGACACATGAAGCCCAATCTGGCCCGTTTAGAGAGTGGGCCGACTCTCATAAGCCTAGGCCCTCTAGAGGACTGCCCACCTCTTCTTCTTCTTCTTCTTCTTCTTCTTCTTCGTCTTCTATTCGGACCTCCGTCTCTCTGCTTTTGTTTGCCACTCTCCTGCTGCACTGCACCTCCTCTCTATTCTACTCTCTCCTCTCTTTAATTTTATTTTATTTTATTTTATTTTATTTCTCGAGAATTGATTCTTTTTTTTATTATTTTTTATTTTTCTTTTCTCTGTTAATAAATAAATAAATAAATAAAAGACAAAGTTAAGTGTTTGTATGCTTCTAAACCATGTTACACAGCAAGTCTTTCGTGAAGAAAAGCAGGGGCGGCAAAGTAACCAAGGTAATTAAGTGGTGTGTGTGTGTGTGTGTATATATATATATATATATATATTTACAGACATTTTGAATTAATAAGTAAGTCTTGTCATGTTTTGTTGGTGTTGTTGATCCTCACTCCAGGTGGTAAGAGAGCACTATCTCCGAGATGATATCTGCTGCGGAGTTTCATTTTGTAAACTCTGCGATTCTAAAGATGCTCGCTTGTCCCCTTCGTCTTCTTCTTCGCCCATTCTCATTATTGATACCAATGTCCTTCTCAACCAGGTACTTTCTTTTCCAAACTCTTAGTATTTAATATCCAGTATCTACTACAACTACTCTACTTGTTCCACTTTGCAGATTGATTTGCTTGAGAACCCGGCCATGGAGGATGTCGTTTTGCTCTCCATTGTCCTCCAAGAGGTTAAGAACAAGAACTTATCCGTTTATAACAGAGTTAGAGCTCTTTGCAATCCTTCCAGGAACTTCTTTGTTTTCTCTAATGAGCATCACAAGTACCTTCTCTCTTCTCTCTCCTCTCTCTCTTTTCCATCCCCCCCACCCTCCTTTATATATCTTCATATCCCTATATACATATTTTTTTATATCCTCATTTCAATTACTATCTCCCCAGAGATACATATGTTAAGCAAATGGAGGGTGAGACTAAAAATGATCGAAATGATAGAGGTTTGCCGTTTTCCATGTTTATCACCCCATTGTTTTTTTCAATTTTTTTTTTTTTGAAAAAAATACAATGCTTCAATTTTGTAAATTCCGGCCTTAACATCTAGGACCTTGTAACAGCAATTCGAGTGGCTGCCCAATGGTATCAAACCCATCTCGGTGGTGCAGCTAGAGTTCTACTTATAACTAATGACAAAGAGAATAAGAGAAAGGCTATTGAAGAGGGTATTTCTGCCGAGACAAGTATGAAAATATCTTCTTTTGCATTTTCCATTTGCATCATCAAATGCCTCTTAATATCCTAGTCATCACTTGACAAATTTTATTGAATCCCTTTATGGACTATGTACAGAGCTCACTTTGTGCTATTGCCTTTCTTTCTGTCAGTTGAATCATATGTCAAATCATTGGGTCGACCGGATTTGCTTGACCTGCTTGTGCATCCTACATCTGAAGACGTAAGTATGCCGGAAGTGGAAGATTTGAGGCCATCAAAGAGGAAGATCATATATTCAGAGGTATTTATGCTCAATTGCTTGCATCCGTACACATTTAGCTTGCAAGTTCAATGAACCAAAAACAAAAAAAAAAATAAAAAAATGAATGTTCTTCTAATACTGTCACTCTCTCCCTCTTCCCCCACCTTCCAGCACAAGCCCATGTCCGAGATTACTTCTGGCTTGCACCGGGGTATATATCATCAAGGAAAACTTCGCGTCAACCGTTACAACCCATTTGAAGCATACGTTGGAAGCGAGAGTATTGGCGATGAAATAATAATTTATGGCCGCACTAACATGAATAGAGCCTTTGATGGTGATATAGTCGCCGTTGAAATTCTGCCTAAAGATCAATGGCACGAGGAGAAATCTCTGTCTATAGCAGATGAAGGTATGTTGATTGCAAAAAATGTTTTGGCACCTCCTAAAAGGTACAGATGCTAGATATGTTTTCCTACACTTAAAAATGTCTAGAGACAATGAAAACAAAAGAGTCCATTCTTTGTTTGAAGTTGCTTAATGTGAAGAAGGAACCTTGATAAATCTTTTCTGAAGGCTTTATTGTAGTAAGTCTACATTTTCTTTTTTCCATAAAAAAGGTTACATCTGGGCAGAAACTATTGTGGAAATAACTTTTAGATTTCCTCAGCAAGCTGAATGATCATGGCTTTGATTTCAAAGGTATTCGAGGTAATTAGACAGCACCAAGCGTGAAGATTATAAGATCACTTCTTTTAACTTAAAGATCTCCTTCTACAATTAAGTATTTTAAGAAACGTATGCTAATTGGTAGATTTAGAAGGAGATCTTGGTAGTTATAGAATTTGGTGTCTCGACCTGCCCTCCACTCTTATTTTGCTTTCTCTTTCTCATGTCACTCTTTTTTTTGACAAATAACAAGTTTATAACAAGTTTATCTTGTGTTCATTTCTTGTACATTTTTCCATATTTTGTTAAGTAATTGCCAACATGTACTTGATCTAATTATAGAATGGAGGCTGTTTGAGGGAGAAAGCTACATGCACCCTTATACTATTTAGGATGGTACTCAACCTTCCACTTCCTATCTGAGTTAGTGAACAAGTGGTAGTTTGTGGACTTACTAGATGGAAAACGTTTCTACCCTTTGTAATTAGGCTTTATTGCAAATTAGTAAGAAGAGTACAAGGATGCCTAGTAACTAACAGAGTGAACATTTAGGAGAGAATGGTTCTGATTGTTTGGTGACAAAGATTTCTCTATATATGATTGTTGCATTCAAATTTACTTTCTTGCAGAGGATGAGGAAGAAGAAGATGTACACCTAGTTCCAGGCAGTGCTGATGATTCTCCTAGAACTACTTCTCAAGGTCAAGGTTCCTTAGGAGAAACAACTCCTACCTCGTCTTGTCCATCTGGCCGTGTTGTAGGTGTTATAAAGAGGAACTGGCATTCGTAAGTCGACTTTAAATACTTCATGTTGTCCAAATTTAGAGTAGTGGTTTTGGTTCTAGCTATTATCTCCCTTTTCTAATGGTCAATAAAAGTGGTGATGCTTATTCCCTTAATTATTTCTCAATTGTGAAACTTAAACGTGATTTGCTTACATCTATCGATATGTACACAACTTTATAAATATTTGTTTTATATTTGCCTCAGATATCATATTGTATTACCCATATCTCAAGACGATATCACGACATTGTGAAGTGTATTTTATTTTTTATTTTTTGTATGCCTTCCATTATTTGAGAAAGTCTTGGTCAATGCTATATAACTAAATATGACAAGCTTTAAATGAACCCTTGATAATGATATAGCTGTTAACCATTTGAGTATCTTGAATTATTGATACACTTACTTCGAATTCAGTTCTTTTTATAGCATTGTACTCTCTTATGCGCACATTCATTAAGAAGATAGAATTCTTTTCCTAGTTTCTTGACTTAGCTGTGGAAGTGAAAAGTATTAATTGTATATGCTGGCTCTTGTTTAGTTTCCGTGGTTATGTTGGGATGTTATGCTGACTTACTCAGTATAGGTTCATTAGTATAATGCAATTTTAAATTCATGCAGTTACTGTGGATCTTTGGAGCCAATGCCCATGCCCGCAGGTAGCGGTGGTGTTGCCCATGCCTTGTTTGTCTCAAAAGATCGCAGAATTCCTAAAATTCGAATCCAAACTCGACAGCTGGAGAATCTTTTGGACAAGAGAATTACTGTGGCAGTTGATTCTTGGGACTGTCTATCTCGATACCCTTCTGGACATTATGTAAGGACCATTGGGGAGATTGGTGATAGAGATACTGAAACGGAGGTATGTTGTTGAGGGTCTGTTACATTTGTTTGTGATTGTGAAGGCAATTATTTTTACTATCTTAAAAACCAGTGTCTTTGGGACGTAATCAATGATATTTAGATGTAAACAAACTGATTTACCTTGTGGATTGTGCAGGTTGTTTTGATCGAAAATGATATAAACTCGCGGCCGTTTTCTTCTCAAGTTCTGGCATGCTTGCCACCCTTACCGTGGTCAGTATCTTCTGATGATTTGTCAAATCCTATACGGCAGGATCTACGACATTTGCGTGTATTTAGTGTTGACCCTCCAGGTATGCAACATAGTTGAATATTGGGGAACTTTTAGTTATTAGACAGCACTATACTCAATGACATACTTTGGCTGCGCAGGATGTAAGGATATTGATGATACCCTGCATTGTACAGCTCTTCCAAATGGAAATTATGAAGTTGGCGTCCGTATCCTCTGCAGCTGTTTCACATGATATCACGAGTTTCAATTCTTGTCCGAATATTAGTTTTGTATGACAGAATACTGAATAGTTGATATTACAAGTATATTCAACAGATGTTCTTATTTTTTATTTTTTTGGCTAGAAACCACATGCTAATCTTATTACATTGTGGTTCCCGCCAAGTCTTCTACTCAAAATAAATAAATAAGTAAAGCTAGCATGTCAAGTTCATCTTTAATGATACCCACTAGATATTGCTGATGTAACAAATTTTGTGCATCTGGGCACCCCACTTGATGATGAGGCAGCACAAAGGGGCACATCAGTATACCTTGTTGAAAGAAGAATTGACATGCTTCCTAAACCTCTGACAGAAGGTGTCTTTATTCTTTATTTTTTTTTCTGTTACATCGTGGTATAAAAGGAATGACCATTATCAAGGTTGGTTGCTTTCAAAACTAGAGCTCACACAGATTACATCTATTTTGCAGATATATGTTCACTTCGAGCCGATGTGGAAAGGCTAGCCTTTTCTGTCATATGGGTAGTGCTACCTATTTTGTTATCCTGATTAGACATCTTGGAATTTTGTTTCCTTTTTCATTTTTAGTAGAATGTCCATTCATTTAATAGGTAGAACCCGGTGCATTTTTGCAGTTTCTGAACTTTTGATATTCGATGAATAAATATCTCCTTTCCTCCCATGGTCCCTCTCTGGTCTTAGACGTTGATGTATGACATGACCAATAAGTGCTATTGTAGCACACTTTTGTCCTACTCTGCAATCTAGTTTGTTTCCACTTCCAGGGTTCTGATTAACTTACTTATCATTCTTTAGGTCAAAATATATGTTAAGCACATATACAAGTTTGACATTTATGCAGGAGATGTGCATGTTTACTTGTATAGGATAGTGAACCCAGACATACCTGTGCTTATTGTTGAAAATTTCTTCACATGATCTTATTTATTTGCGGCATAAATTTCAGGAAATGACACCTGAAGCAGAGATTATTTCAACAAGATACACAAAGAGTGTCATTAAATCATGTGCAGCATTATCCTATATTGAAGCTCAGGCAAGGATGGACGACAGGTGGTTTTCTCTTCCGACATATAGTTATCATAGGAAAATAATTTTTTTTTTTAGTGATTCTGCTCCATTTCATGTTTAGAAAGAAACATGTGTAGTTTCCTCCAAAAGTTATTTCTTTTTTTTGTTCTGTATTGAAGATTCCTGATTGCTTTCATATCATTTGCAGTCGATTGATGGATCCATTAACTACAGATTTAAGAAACATGAATACTTTAGCAAAGGTATGCACCTCTTGAGCTGAGATTTACTCGTACCCATGTGATAAATGGGTGTGATCTGCATCTGAACTTTTGAGAACAAATATGCCATACATGAGATAAATGATTCTGGTTTGCATCTGACTTTTGCAAGTAAATATGCCGTTGTAAATGCTACTGCAGATAATGAGGTTGAGACGTAGTGAGAGAGGAGCCTTAACACTTGCTTCTGCTGAAGTCAAGTTCCAAATAGACACAGAGACTCACGACCCGCTGGATATTGGTAAGCTATGTGAATGGCAATTGGCAAGTTTTGTCTTTCAAATTCCAATGAATCAGACTATGGAAACTTGTACAATCAACTAAGCCCTTGTCTAAGATTGTAGTGATTTTTTATTAAGTAGTTTTGGACCTCCTTTTTTTGTTTTTATTTTTTATTTTTGATTTTTCGGGTTTATTTCTCATCTATGAATCATCTCTGCAGGTATGTACCAGATTCGGGAAGCAAATCAAATGGTTGAGGAGTTCATGCTTGCTGCTAATGTCTCAGTTGCAGAAAAGATACTCAAACATTTTCCCCCGTGTTCTCTGTTAAGGTGCATCGCAGATTTCATCTTGTCCTTTTATTTTTCACCCCTTAAATGTTTTCTTTTAATAAAAAATTCTAATTTTCTGGATTTGTGCATCAATGATAAGAATGCCATGAGTTTTAAGTATGTTGCTTTGCACCCCTTTACCTCATCTCGCTTCTCAATCTGTGTGCTCTTGTTTTTAGCCTTATCAATTTGGATTAAAGATTATGTTTTCTAAGCTAATGAAGCACCAACCATAAGTTATTTGGACCTTGAATCTAACGATATGTAAGATGAAAAAGCCTTAGAACTCAAAATAAGGTATGAAGCTTATTAACAGCTCATGGAGATTTCTAGGATGGGATAAGGTAGCGTTAAGTTCAAATTTCTAAAATTTGTGTAGGACTACTTTAACTGTGTTCTTTTCGGAAAGGGTGGATCTCACAAGGGGAAAAAAAGAAAAAAAAAAAAAAAGGAAAAGAAAGTTTTTTAGAGTGCCATATTTTCTTTTCAAAAAAAAAAAAAAGCTACGGGGGTCTGTTTGGGCTCCACTGTAGTCGGTAGTTCAATCAAATATGTCACTGCCAAAGAATTTTGAAATTGTTGATACAGATTAGAATGATATAAAAAAGAAATGGGATCTGATATTATTTTAATAGGTTTGTCTCGGCTCAGGCCACATGATTAGAGCCTGTAGTTATTAGTAGATTTTCTCCCAAATTGGGTTGTTGAAGTTGGCCCTGCTTTACCAGTGCACAGTGGACACTGTTAAGGATAGTTTCTAAAGTACAGTTGAATTGCTGACAGCCAATGCCGTTTAAATATGCTAACACTAGTGCCTTTATTTACTTATAAACTATAGCTTTCAAATCTTAGTTCTAATTGTGACGTGTTGGCTAAAGTGTCATTATCATCTTTGCCAAAGTACTCTGTGGTCATTGAATCTGTGTGCGCAGGCGCCATCCTACTCCAACTAGAGAGATGCTTGAACCTTTGCTGCGTACAGCAGCTGCTGTTGGTCTCAACTTGGATGTTTCGTCATCGAAAGCTCTGGCTGATTCACTTGATTGTGCTGTGGCAAGTCTTATCTCCCTATGCAATGCTTCCTCCAACCAAGTGTGTATAAGTCTTTAACTAAATAATTTTATATTTTCCAGGGTAACGATCCATATTTTAATAAGCTGATTCGCATACTCACTACCAGATGCATGACGCAGGTATTTCATAGTTAATTTAGTAGCCTTGAATTGTTGTTCAATATTTTCCTAACTGTGTTGCTTTCCCCTGGATTCTTGCTAGGCTGTTTATTTCTGTAGTGGAGATCTTAGCCCTCTTGAATATCTTCATTACGGGCTTGCATCGCCTCTGTATACTCATTTTACCTCCCCTATTAGAAGATATGCAGGTCAGTAACAATTATAGTTATGTGCAGTGCTGAGCTTGACCATGAGTACATGTAACTTACGGTTTGAATATAAAACGTTGCTCTCTTCCAGATGTTATAGTACACAGGTTGCTCGCTGCCTCTTTGGGGATATACAAGCTGCCCACAATATTCCAAGACAGACCGCAACTAACTAGTATTGCTGACAGTAAGGAAGATACTCCATTAAACTTTTTGTTGCTATACCACATATATCACTACTGCAACGCCTCATCTATATGGTACTACTATCATTCTGTGGAGAGTATGCTTTCTTGAGCGGTGAACTTGAATTGGCATATACTGATTTTTTAATTCTGATGTGCTCTAATGAGAAATACTTGATTGTTCTTTTCACACTATTTGCGGATTTTCAATCTTATATTGAATGCATTATTGTATTCAAGGTTGTTTTACTAATCTCCAGAGTACCCCAAATAATGAATTGCTTAACTGGTTAAGTGTATTTGAGCTTTAAGATTGTTTTGCTTCTCTTGAATTTTTCCTTCAGATTTAAATTATCGGCACAGGAATGCCCAGATGGCAAGTCGGGCATCAGTAGAGCTCCACACCATCATCTATTTCAGAAAACGGTATGTGCCCTTTCTTTCCTCCCTCTACCTCCCACCCTGTCAATCTACTTATTTACATGTCTACCTTAATCTATTTATTTACGTCTGTATCGATCACATCTGTATGTAATGTCTTTGGTCATACAGGCCCACAGACACAGAGGCCAGAATAGTGAAGATAAGATCCAATGGATTTATTGTATTCGTTCCCAAGTATGTTCAGTCATAACTAAGATTTGTTATCTCATTTGCTATGGAGGCATTTTACAGTAAGACTTTTTCCTTCCTTTGTTGTTGGACGTAGGTACGGCATAGAAGGGCCTGTATACTTGACCCAGAAAGGCGATAAGGGAGGAGGAGAATGGTTTGTAGACGAGCAGCAGCAGAAGATAAGAAAGATGGATGGCAGTCTATCATTTAGCGTTCTGCAGGCTGTTAGAATTCATTTGGAGGTTGTGGAGCCCCAGCCCAATAGGCCAAAACTTCAGCTTAGCCTTATTTAGAATTGCAATTTTGTCTCGATATTAGTCCAGCTAAAGAATATAGTTCAACTGCACACAGCACTTTGATCCAGTTATCAATTTGTCTGTTACCTTGAGTGAGGTTGCCTTCTAAAGATAAGATCCAATGGATATATTGTATTCAATAGGACAATTGTAGTCTCGTTTTTGGACTTCTTGAGTGAGCTAACTTACTAACTTATATTCGATGAATGGTATATTGCATGCATTGCCAGCATGCGGCATGTCATTTAACAAATAAAAATGGACCCAATTTATGATAAATGATAACACAGTTTGGGGACTTTAGGGGATTTCCAATTGCACTTTGATTTGAATAATCCCAGATCGTCAGACCGGGGCCAATCAAGACAATATCCAAATGAAGATGGTGGACCAAACCGTGAGTGCTGGAGCTGCTATCAAGTACGTCCATAGGAAGAGGACTGAACACTCTTCCTGCCCCACGTTAAAGAGCTGTGTCATGGTACCTGCATTTGTCATTATTGGTGAAAAAGAAAGTGTCACAAGGGTCTCTTCTTCTAAGAAATTATTGAAAGAGAAATGGTGTGTTCGCACCAGATTCAGATAATTACCGATATTCATTGCAGGGGGAAGCGTAAACTGAACCATTAAGACGTAGAGGAATAAGGGGTCCGACGGCAGAAGTCCAAGATGGTTTGCCAATTTTACGATGAATATCCCAATGGCAGGAAGTATTATATAGCGAGCACAAAGTACTGCAATGATCACCGGTGGTTTGATTTTTGAGGAGCGTAGGCCTGTTTGTTTTTGTTTGGTTTGTAAAGACATTGGTATTAAGTTCTAAATTCAAAACACACGCATAAATGAGATACCATCTAAAAAATATCAATTTGTTTGTTACCTCGGGTGAGGTTGCCTCCTAGTATAAGGGTGATGCAAGGAATTGTTCCATCCCTGTGCACGGCTCCACTTGTCAAGACTCATCAATCAGAGGTTTGTTCAAATCAACAGCATGAGCATAACAGAGTAGAGGAAACCTACCCCAGCAACTTAACCGAGTCTTGAATCACTCGCAGTGGGGCGTTCGGACCAATGAGTAGATTTTTGAGCCACTCAATCGCCCCAAAGACCAGTCCCAGAAGCTGGCCACGGGCATAAGGCAACGCAAAAGTTAGAGAAGCTCACTACTGTGTGTACATGGCAATTGGCAAAGCGAGAAAAGTGGTGAGAGAGCAACTCACCACAGCTATCGTCGAGGGTGCCAATAGCTCCTCCGTGATCTTGTGAAGAAAGTGTCTTATTCGTCTCCACAATGATGTGCTTTCCGGCTCTTGGGCTACCATCTGTAGTGATTGTTAGGTGTGAATGTTGTTTCTACATTGTGTGCACAAGAAAGAAGTGACGCGAATTTGGCAGTGTCAGAGAGAGAGAGAGGGAGAGAGAATTACAACAGCTCGGTTTTCTTCAGTAGTAGGAGTAATAGTGTCTTTAACGGACTTGGTTCCTGAAACTATAATATCAAGCTGGTCATCATCCCCTTGCCCCTTGGCCGTGGTAAGAAGGTTGGTTTGGTGATCAGCATCCAGTTCTGTGTTGGGTGTCTTTGTAATCTCATCCTGGGCTTGCGCTCCTTCAAGTGCTTTAAATTTCAAAGATGAACTTCGTATAAGGTGGTAAGTGTAAGTCCAGATGAAGACACTGCCAAGCTGCAGACCTCATGATCATAACAAAAAGATGAGGAGGAAGGCAAGCTTAAAGCTTAAAGCTTATAATGAAGGTAGGTAGGTGGAATTACGTACTGCCATGGAGAAGGATGCATAGGAGACTGCAATAGAGCGGCATGCTTCGGTGTCTCCAAATGGGCTTCCAGTTTCGTTGCAGATTGCAGGGACAATTATGATGACCAAGTTCCCCAAGTTTCCTATTTAGTAAAAATAATTACTAGACTTTAGTTATGACTTGTTAGAAGTAGCAGCCAGTATGCAAAATCTTGGTACCTGAGGCGCAAATAGCAACGATGAGGCCTTCCAGATGAGGTTTGGGTCTCATTATCTTTACCACTATCCACCCAATTATCCCTCCAAATGCAAAGGTTAAAAAGGTATTGACAGGCATAAACCACCTGCAGATCACAAGAAAACACCACTATCAACTCTGTTAATTAGTAAGAATAGAATAGCAGAGCAGTAACTGAGTGAAAAAAATGTAGGCTATGTACCATGAAATAATATCATGGAGTGTGACAGTCTTGGCCAGATTAGCGAACATGAGCGAAGGGCTGAAAACCACGAACACAAGCTGCATAATGTAAATACATAATTATTTGTCAATAGGACCCGTAGGGTTCAATCAATTTATGCACAAAATTGTAATATTGGTTATAATTAAATTACGAACCTTGTTCAAAGACCTTCGCACATCCACTGGGAGAAGATTACAATAGTCAGAAGCCAAGAAGGCTCCCAACATACTGACAATGAGAACTTGTAGAATGGGCATAGATGCCACCTCTAGTAGTGTCCAGAACCCCATTGATCTTCAATTACTTTCCTCTCAACAAACTCTCTTTTTTGCAGTGCGTGTGTGTGTGTGTGTGTGTGAGAGAGAGAGAGAGAGAGAGAGAGAGAGAGAGAGAAGATTACTTGCTAGCTATTGCCTAGATAGCTAGTGAAGTAGGTTCTTGGTTCTTGTTGGTTCTGTTGATCGAGCGGCTCCTTCTGGGAAACAGCTCAGCTCATGAGGTTGAACAGTACTATTTTAAATGTAACTCTAGTAGCAGAGAAGAAACAACATCCATCATTACAGAACACAAGTAGCATACGTAAAAACAAAACAATTTGCCATATTACTAATAATTGTTAGTGCTAGAGTCTGCTTTGCTGGTGGATCATTACTCATGCATGCTGACATATATAATTGACATTAATGAGAAAAGAGACAGCTTAGTTAAAAGGAAATAAAACCTACAAAAGATAGAATAAAGCTTTACTAGGGACCCAATTCACAGGCGCGTACGTTAGGTGGGGGGGATTAGTCGACAGGAATAGGATACATGATAGCATAGGAAGTAACCATGAATGTAGTACCAGTTTGTCATCAAGTTCTCTTGCACTGGGTCCTTAAAGTTACATTCGTTTTTTGTCTCTACTCTCTACACGTATTATCCTGCCTTCTTTATTTTCTCTCTACGATAACTTGAATTTTTTAACTGTCCAATAATGGGTGCGTCGTCCATACGTGATGGATGAGAATTGAGATTGAGAAAAGCATAAACCAAACATGTCCATTTCACAGTGGATAGTGACTCTTGGGGACTACTTTAATTAATGACTTATTAAGATTGACTAATACTGATCTTTTTTTTTTTTTTTTTCTGGGTATGGAAAAGAAAAAGAGAGGTCATGACTCGTGATGCATCTCATGTGGTGGTGCATAGACAATGTAAAGCGACACAATTCCACCCACCAAAGCTACTTGGGATGTGAGAATGCGACCCAATTATAACATCAACTGTAGCACCACTTGTATATAGTTTTAGACATGATTATATACATACAATCATATAAAATGGAACTTTTCCCTCTCTTCACCCTCATTATTATTATTATTATTATTCTCCAAGGAATAGCACCAAATAATAATAGATGAAGCTAGAATTCTCGACTTATAATTAATTAATTGAATAGGACTAGCGTATGTACTAACATCAAGTGAGAAGCGTTTGAACTTTTCTAACTAACAAAAAGACAAAATTAACATCATCAACTTCTGACCTTTTCTTTTGGGGTTGGGGGAGGGCGTGTGTGTTTGGCGGAGAAACGGATCAGTGTAATTTTTTAACTTCCAAAGTATATTCTGTGTTTATATGAGGCACATCCACACCTGATCATGCGAAGGAGTCATGTATTATGTATATATATATATATATCCCTTGCTACAAACAAAGCAAATCTAGAAAAATGGCCGGGGTAAAAACGGGCTCAGAATAATAAACAACTCAGAAAGAAAAACAAATATTAATGTTAAGAAATCATCACTCATCTCTCTATATATACACACATATGTGTGTTAATAAGAGGCGGCTTTGAACAAAAGCTAAGATGGATAGAAATGTCATCCATAGATATGTATATGTATAACATAGAAAACCTACGAAATAATTAGCTTTAGGTAGCTAGTAAGTAGTAAATTCTGAAACACAGAAAATAGCGAGAAAGAGAAAGAAAGAGAGAGAGAGAGAGAGAGAGAAATAAATGAGTGCTACCTGATGCAACGCCCAGTCGTCTGTCATAGTAGTGCAGAGGAAAACAATCTGTTCAAAGCGCGCCCACACACTTATATATTATATATTAGAGAAAGATGGCCACTAGCGCTGTTGTTGTATGCTATATATATATATATATGTAAATAAATATTCATGCCTGCCTAGGATATAGGACATAGAGGGCTCAAGTCTTATAGATAGTATTCTATTTCCACATGAATTGTGTTGCTTTGCTATTATGTATAAGATAAGGGTGGGCGGGCGCCGCCGTCTGCTCTTCTTTTCTTTCTTTTTCATCAACTTAATATGATATTAACTCTTCTTTTTTCAAATTTTATTTATCTTTTTCTTTAAAATAAACTTATATATATGATGGGAAAGGGAAGGCCACAAAAAAGAATAATTGATCCAGTCAAACTACAAATTATGTGATGGTGATATTAGAAATCCAATGTCATTCTGTGCAATTTGCATGCACATGTGCTAAAATTAATCTAGCAGTGCTAGATAGATAGATAGATAGATAGATAGGTTCAAAACAAATGGAGTTTTATAAGTTGGGGATACGTATGGAATAGGCAATATAACATATGGAATATGTATTTATATTATGTAAATGTTCATTAATCTTGACTCATCATGATTCATGAAGATATATATACACATGTTTTAGGCTAATTAGCTAACTATAGCTGGCTATCTATATGCATCCTATTAATTTATGTATTGGGCGTTTTTATTTTTTTTATTTTTTGCCATTTAATAATCAAGATCTCTAATTTAATTTGTTGAAGCAAACACCAAATAGCAAATTGAGACCCGTCTCCCTTTGTAAATTTGTAATTGACGCGCATCCTATATAACCTTAACTTTCCTTTTAATTAATTACTACTTAAAACATATGAGTAGGAGATGTGGCCTATACCATTGCCATCTTATTTTTGCCTGACTATAGGTATATATGCAATATGTTAAATATATTTAAATGTAACATACAAAAATTAATAATGTTTTGTTCTCTTGTCAATTAAGCTAGTACTCTTGCTCATTCACGCGCATCTTAATAATATTAGACTCCACGATTTCTAGACAAGTTTGGCCGCTTTCTTTAACTGGAATTAATTTCTTTATTATGTTATACTATTTTTGATAAAGTCTTGTTTTAATCCTTAAAACTTTAAATTTCATTATTTCGACTATTTTAACTTTATAAAATTATTTTTTTAACATCTTATCGTTATTTTAATGAAAAAGAACTAAATAAATAATTTTTCTCGAAATTCAAATCCCAATTAATCTAACTTTTAACTTTAATTTGGACGAGATTATTATTTAATGCTTAAATTTGACAGAATCAGTATTTAAGACCTAGTGGAGAACGAGTTTAAAATTTAAGAGGATTAATACAATAAATTTTAAAGTCTGGAAGCCAAAATTGCTATTTGTGCTTAATAACATGTATTAATTTAAGGATGTATTCGTTGATTTCAACTTATTAGAAATTTAGCATTTTCCTCAATAATAATCCTGATTAAAACTCCATCACTTTGAAAATACTAGCTAGAAACAAAAAGTAAGATTGAGCAAACATTCAATGTAATTAGATAACTAAACGATTTATCCAATCTAATTCAGCTTTGATTGGAGATATGACTTATAATGGACTGGCCGGCCAATTATATTTGAAAATAAAAAATTCAATTGGATGAGATGGAAAGGTTTCGGTTTTAAGGTTCCCAATCCACTCGACAAATCCAATCCAATGTTAATAAATGCATTTCATATTTATTTAAATTGAATTATTTTATCTAGCTTTTATTATTTAAATTCAAATATATATATATATATATATTTATATATATAATCTCCCTTTCAACAAGTTTAGTGGTTGAAAATTTTTTGATTGATTTGGATGCCACTTATTTTATATATATATATATATATATATGGTGAGTTTTCAATAGATATTTTTATTTTTACTAATAAGTTTGACTAATTTGGAAATATAATTATAATAACAAGTCATATTATTCAATAAATTAGTTTCCAATTTATTTTTTTTATTTCTTTCCTCTTTGAAAATTTAATTTAAAGTTTAATTTTTTTAATTACCTTTAATTTAAAACTATATGTATTATTGTATTTTCAATAGTTCATAAAAAAATTTTTTTACTGTACGAAAGGTAGAATCCAAGATAATATAACTTTTATATTATGAATAAATTATTTTCTTAAATAAAAAAAAAATAATGAATAAAGCAGCTCCATTGAAAGAAAATTTATTTAAAAAAATTATATGTGAATCAGCTTAAAATTTATATATCTTTTGTTGTTTTTTTTTTCTAACGAATAAGATAATTGAGAATGATTTAGGATTATTAATTATTTTTCACTAGTTTTAGTTTCTTATAAAAAAAAATTGACCAACTTATCAAGTTACCCATCTTTTTGGTTTTAAATAACTTTCTATATTTATATATGTATTAATTATAAAAAATCTATACTAAAACATCACTTATATATATATATATATTGGATATGCATAAAATATTTGTTTTTTTCTTCTAATTTTTATGTTTATGAATCGTGATTCAATATACAGAAAGCATTCATCTATCACGGCGACATATTAGCGTTCTTAAAAATTCTAAAATTGTGTCCTCTATTTTCTAAATATGAACAAAGTATACCTTGTGTGTTAGTTACGCTATTGTAAAATATTCCTCTAATTATCTAAAAACTAATTGGTATTCACTTGGTCACCCTTAAAGGGTCCAAGCGCGAATATGTACACCAAATATGCTTAGTTAGACTGATATACTGTCAGGTTGTATTCCCATACTTCATTGAAAAAAACATCCGTGTACAAAGGCTATTTGTAAGTTGAACGTCTATACAAATTCTAATTCTAATGTGATATTTACTTTTTTGCATTGCAAATTGTAACTTTTGTCACAATCTCACTCTCAAGTTTCGTGATCCCTTTGTGGATAACAAACGAACGCCAACAATCAATTTTCGTAAACTAGTTTACGTATTTGATGTATCAACAAAATAAATTTTAGTAAGGCTTTCTATGTTTATGCTGAGTAAATCATTTTATATAGAGAGATTTGTTTTCCTAATATCGACAATCCATACTTCAAACACTCGTACAAACAATTTACAATAACGTAAAGATTGTTATTAGGCCGAGAGAAAGTTACACTATTTTTACGAAATTTGATAAATGCGATTATTTGTGTAAGTATTGGGCTCTATGAGGCTTTGCTTTCGAGCATTCATTATAGGATTAAGAGGTAAAAGGGCTTGGGCCACTTGGCCAACCATTTTACAATGGCAGCGATTTTTTTTTTTTTTTGACTCACCTAAATCTTGACAATAAAATTAATTCCAAATCTATCACACCTAGTCTTGAATTATTTAGTGCCAAACTCACA
Organism: Parasponia andersonii; assembly: GCA_002914805.1. Classification (NCBI taxonomy): domain Eukaryota; kingdom Viridiplantae; phylum Streptophyta; class Magnoliopsida; order Rosales; family Cannabaceae; genus Trema; species Trema andersonii. The sequence goes on from JXTB01000251.1 coordinate 536,933, forward strand.
TATAGAAAGGTTGTTTAAACTCTAATACCAACTTTACTAATACACGGTTGCTAAGACAATGATGCCAACCTCACTTAGATTTAGATTATTTAGATATGAGTTTTAACTTCACCTAAATAATCATTCTAATTTAGAACAAAACATAGAAAGGGACAAACAAATACTGAAATTACAATAAGATGAACAAAGAACAATAACAATATTGTTTAGAACAAAACTATGAAATAAGCACAATACCGAAATATTCAGAAACTCGAATTACAACAAGAAACTAAGACTCGTATATCACACAATCTTATTAAAAAAGATTTGTTTATTCTCAGTAGGTACTTAAGGTTGTTAGACATCCGCCTCTTAGGATACAATGGTTAATGATTGATAATTGTTACATCACAATGCTACTCTAACTAGCTGAAAAATTTCTGAACACTATCACATTGATAGCTTAATGTTACACCTCGCTCATTTGGCTCCCCAAAATCCAAATATTGCTACTCATGGCTCTAAGATCCTCTATATATATATAATTCACTTAAAAGGATAGAGGAAGACCCTAGAAGACACTTCTAGAATAATCAAAAGAGGTCTTGGCCATACTAGAAGACTCTAGATAGCGTCACTAAGTCCTAGAAGGCTCTAGATAAGACTGGATGGTGCTAGATACCAAGATGGTGAGTGAACCTTCTAAAAAGATCTAAGTCATACTTATCCTAAATTTTTCCATGTAAATATTTTTGTAGATATTGTTACTTTTTTTGGGAATATTCTAGACCCTTTGTAAGATCATGCTACTTGGCACGATCATAACCTTTGGTTGATTTAGGCTTTGCTTATAAAAAGGACACATTAGGTTCATTTGTACATAAGTCCTATTTGTGAGAATTGTAAGTATTTTAAGAGTAATACAAAGCTTTCATTCACTCAAACTCTCTAATCTTTTTCTACTTTATCTCAAAGCTTACTCTAAGTCTATTTCTTGGGTGTTGGTAGCCTAAATTAGTGCAATGGACTTTACAAAGTGTCGCACTATTGTCTAGTTTAAGGCTAGGGTCGTGATAATATAGTATTAGAGTTTTGGTTGCTCGTTATATCTTGGTGGTCCCATTGTCTATATAAAAATCATGGCTGCAACTCTCGACCCTATTGAAGTTAGTACTTCTAAACGTGAGCGCGATGAAAGAAAGAAAGGTGCTACCAGCAGTAAGTCGATAGACGTGGTGACTAGCTTAGAGGCTAGAGTGTCCTGACTAGAGTCCAACTTGGGTACGTTGGGTGAGCGAATAGATGACCTAGATAGTTGTTGTGACGGTTTGAAGACCGAGGATACGAAGATCTACAATGGCATCAAAAATGTGCTTGGTGGGCTAGAGGTTGACTTAAGGCGCGAGATCGAGTCCCTTCATTTGGAGATTGCCAAGGTACGAGATTTCTTTCAAAAAGAACTCACTAATATTTTACTTAGAGTAGATGAGATGGGTGGTGATTTTACTTTATAAAAGCGAGCGGTGACTACAGGGGTGACTATCATAATAACCATTAAGGCAAGAAAGATTGAAGTGCCCAAACAAAAGACCTTCAATGGTACTCAAAATGCTCAGGAAGTAGAGAGCTTCTTTTAGGGACTCAAGTAATACATCGAGGCTGCTACTGTGATGGACGACGCTGGTAAAATTCATAATATTACCTTATATCTAACCGATACTATTATGCTATGGTGGAGATAGAGACACAGAGAGATACAACGAGGGGTATGCACTATAGCCACCTTTGATGATTTCAAGAGAGAGCTTAAGAGACAATACTTCCCCGAGAATGCCAAAAAAGAGGCGAGAGACCATCTTCACCACCTCAAATAATCTGGCAGTGTTAGAGACTACGTGAAAAAGTTTACTGCACTCTTGCTCAAAGTCCTTAACACTTCAGATAAAAATGCCCTGTTCTTGTTCATGGATGATCTTTAGAATTGGGCCAAGTTAGAGCCCAAGTGTCATGGTGTCCAAGACTTGGATGATGTTATTGCGGTAGCCGAGAGCCTTGTTGATTACTCTACCAACAAGGATCCTTCTAAGACCAAAGATAAGAAGTGTGGTGGAGCAAAGAATGGGGGAATTCAAACAAAAGAAAAAAAAATGGAACAAAAATAGTTCCTCCTACAAGCACAAGGACAAGAGTAAGGAGAAGGAAGATCGTGATTTCTCCAAGCCAAGAGTCAAGTGTTTCCTTTGTGATAGGCCATATTAAGCACGTGAGTGTCCCAAGAAGAAAGCTCTTAATGCCTTAATTATCTTCGAGCCAAGCCAAGAAGGAGGTGATAGAGAAGATAGTAGTACACATGTTAGTTTCTTACAACTCCTTAATGCCTAACAATTGTCCCTTAAGTCATAAGCTAAGGCCATACTCTTTGTGGATGCAATAATTAATGGCAAGGCCACTAAAGCCTTAGTTGACACAGGTACTGTGATGCTCAAGATTCTCACATGCATAATAAGCCAATAATAAACATATTGATATTGCATAATAGACATATCAAGTGACTAGAATCAACTTTACAGTAAATTTCTCATTCTTTATTGTTAAATGCTTTCAATATGTGTTATTGTACTAATATTTATTGAAGTGTTCCTATACAGTGTAAAGGCTCAGTACCCTCAGAGAGAGAAAGAGCTAGGTATGTAAGAAGAACAAAGAATATATATTCATGAATACAATACAATGTGCTCATGCATTAAAATCAAGTTTGATGATAACTAGGTAAAATAGTAGTTTTTCGGTAAAGTGCATTTTCACACTTTTTAGAGCCAAATTCATTGTACGTTTAACACATCATAGCTTTGATTCAATGTATAGGACTCATTTATAGTATTTTATTTATCGGCTCAGGTAAGCACGAGGTGGCAGTCATTGAACTGAACTATGTTTAATTACACTAAGCTAGCTTAGGTTCGGCTTAATCGCGTAATGTTAATTTTGTGTGTTCTATTAATTAGGCATTGATACTATGTTTGCATTATTAATTGGAGTCAAATTGACTTATTTTTATGTTTAATAATTGGTTATGGGGCTAAGTTCCAATAGATTACAATGAGATTGGCCATATAGGATCATAAGTCAAAGTATGACTAAATTTCAGCTCTTAAGCTAGGTTTCACCATTTTAGTCTATACTTGAGTGTATAAGAATGACCAACAACGTGGTGAGTAAGCCAAGAGTGATTTAAAGCTGGACACATGGATAGTTAGATCGTGAAATACCGAAAATACCCCTTAGAATTTAAGTTATGCCATTTTTAGCCTTTAAGTATTGATTTTTGACCAAATCTGGTCATTTCCTTCCTCTTTCTCTCCAGCCACAACTTGAAACACTCCAGCTACTTTCTATACTTCTCTCAACTCCCCTTAACCATTTCTAAGAGTTTCCAAGTGGTAGAACTCAATTTGGAGCTCAAGAAAGCAAGATAGGTCCAAACTAGTCAAGGTAATTCTACTAGTTCTTCTTCCTAGGTTTTGTCTTGTTATTTCAATTCTCCACTTGATACTACTTAAGTAATATTTTCTCTAGGTCCTCTTGAGTCCTAAGATCAATTTCAAAGCCTAAGAAATCAGTTTTGTAGAAGTAGAATGCAAGAGCTTCAACAAAAGTTTAAACTAGTTAAGGTGAGCTTTTGCGGAATTTAGAATTGGTAATTTATTTCTATTGCTTTAGCTCTTGAATTAAAGCTTTTATTTGATGAATTAAGGTCTAAGGAAACCTTTTATATAGATAGAAATATAGAATTTAAGTGGAAGATCAAATTTAGTCTTAAAGCCTCAAAGTTTGCTACTTGTGGATTCAAGTATTTTTAAGTGTTTCTATTGTTAGAATAAGTTCCTCATACTTGTAATCTGATTTTATAAAATTAAAATGTATATTTTATTGATCCCATGATGTAAATATATTTGTTTTGTTGCTGTTTAAGACAATAGAAAAGTGTAAAAGTGGTTTTAAACTTTGTTTAAAATGAAAGGAATTCAAGTGTACCTAAGTTGCTCTAAACGATCCTCTTTGAGTTAAATATGTGGGAATTGGCTTGTTGATTGTTATTACAGGTCTTAAACCATGATTTTAATCATGTGCAGATGTCCTAAAATAGGGAAGGTGCTGTCCAAATATTTTTAGAACCAAATGGTATCATTTAGAAGCAAATGGACTAGTTTTTATAAAAGTAGATGACATTTTGGTTCGTTTTGTAATTAGGGTTCCTTCTTTTGTAAAAGCTGTGATTCAATTTTATACTTGTTTTCTTTGAACATTTTACATTGTAGTGATAATGTTAGTAATAAAATTGACATCAGGTCTTCCACACACCTTGTTACAGAGAATACTGACCCTTTCTACTATCTTTTCTACCAGACACAAAGTAAGTGAAGATTTATTTTAACTGCATCACAAGAACAATAGTAGATACAAGATGTTTTCTTACACGCTTATGTATGTTATTTCAATTATATGTTATTTATATTATTGTTGTAAAATTTACGGAAACATAAGTATGGCATGATCATTTAAGTATAATTTTCAAATAAGTGAAGTTTTCCACACATTGGATTTAAAGTAGTACCATTGTACTAATTTTACGAGATATATTTTAAGTACAGTGTTTAGTCTGTCTGCGTTGGGTAAGTATGGTTTGCACAAGCATCCTTCCCGCATAGGTGGGCACGGCTTACCGACTGCCGAGACTGAGCATTGTACTATGAGATTTATCAGGTGCATTACTTAGTCGGTCTGCTTTGGGTAGGTGTGGTTCACATTGGCCATGTGTTTCCTTCCCGCACAGGTGGGCACGGCCTACTGACTACCGTGACTTTGCAATGTACTCAAGGGCCCTATAAAGAAATGTTTTCTAAGAAAAGTGCATCAAAGTGAAAAGTTATGAAAGAAAGAGTACAATAAGAATTTCAATAAAGTTTATGCATGAAACATGTTCACGAGCATGCATGATCTTTACTTATTGAACATTAGCTCATTTAGTTCCTGTGATGTAGGTGAGGACATTTTTGATGTATAGCTAGCACGCTTTCATGTCGCTATGATCATACCGATGTAGACGAGCTTGACTTGTGGGCGGTATTTTTCTTTGTATTTTGTTATTCTGGTGTGTTGTAAATATTACTGATGATGGCAAGATAAATTGATAAGGAGTTTTTAGTTATATATTTTATAAAGATACTTTCAAAAAGTAATGCCACGTAGTTTCTTTTATTTTAGAGTTTAAAAAGTTTAAATTTGGCCCACTTTTTTGCAAAACTAAAAATATGGTTTATAAAAGAGTAATGCATCCTAGTTTAACCTATATAGTCGTATAGTTAAGCTAAGGGGCATTACAGGTACATCCCATAACTTCGTCTCTATTGAGAAAGCTAAGTGATTGGGTTTGAAGGTGTTCAATAGAGAAGACTCTCTCAAGGCAGTGAACTCAACAGTACGCCTAATCTATGGGGTTACTCATAGTGTCAAGGCTAGCCTAGGTGCATTGGCTGGCCAACTTGATCTATCAGTGGTGTGCCAATGGACGACTTTGTGGTGGTGCTTGGTTTAGAGTTCCTTGATGTAGTGTGGGTGCTCTCTGTTCTTTTTGTCAACTTTATATGCATTATAGATGGTAAAAAGGCTTGTATGGTACCAACAGAGCAGTCCACAAAAGTGAAAAACAAAGTACTCTATGCACTTCAACTCAAGAAGGGCTTGAGAAAGGAGGAGGATAGTTACTTAGCCATCCGAAAAGAGCACGATGAGGAAAAGTTTGAACCTCAAGGTGACTCGCCCATGGAGATGTAAGCTATCTTGAACGAATTCCAAGAAGTGATACATGATGCCCTGCCTAAGAAACTTCTACCTAGGAGGGAGATGGATCATGAAATCAAGCTTGAGCCAGGTACGAGGCCACCCGCAATGAGTCCCTATCGAATAGTCCCTCTGGAGTTAGCAGAACTCCGAAAACAATTAAAGGAGTTGCTTGATGTAGGTTTCATCAGGCCCTCTAAAGTCCTATTCGGTGCCCCCTCCCCCCAATACTATTTTAGAAGAAGAAAGACGGCTCACTAAGAATGTGCATTGATTATCGGGCTCTTGATAAGGTGATGGTGAAGAATAAGTACCTCATCCTACTTATTGCAGACTTGTTCGATGAATTTGAGAACACTAGATATTTTTCGAAGCTTGATCTGCACTCGGGGTTCTACTAAGTGCACATAGTAGAGGGAGATGAGCCCAAGACCACATGAGTGACAAGGTATGGTATCTATGAGTTCTTAGTCATGCCATTTGGTCTTACTAATATATCTGCTACCTTTTACACCCTTATGAATAAGTTATTCCATCCCTACCTCGATCGGTTTATGGTAGTCTCTCTTGATGATATAGTCATCTATAGGAAGACCATGGAAGAATACCTAGAATATTTGAGGATGATGTTCGAGGTCTTAAGGGAGAATTAACTATTCATCAAGAAGGAGAAGTGCTCCTTCGCCCAAGAAGAAGTGATGTTCCTATAGCATAAGATAAAGGATGAGAAACTTATGATAGATAAAGCAAAAGTGCAAGCCATCTAAGAGTGGGAACCTTCTACTAAGGTGTCGGAATTGAGATCTTTTCTTGGACTTGATGACTTGTGAACTACTATAGGTAGTTCATCAAGTCCTACTCAGCAAGAGCAGCGCTACTTACTAACCTGCTCAAGAAGAATAAGTCTTGGGAGTGAACACCTGAGTGTCAAGTTTCATTTAAAAACTTGAAGAAGGCGGTAAGTGAAGAGCCGATTCTCAGTTTGCATGATCATTCTAAGGCTTATGAGCTTCACATGGATACCTCTGACTTTGCTATTAGTGGAGTACTAATACAAAAAGGGCGTCCAATTACTTATGAAAGCCACAAGCTCAATGATACTGAGAGACGCTACACGGTGCAAGAAAAAGAGATGACTATCATTATCCATAACCTAAGAGTATGGCGACATTACTTATTGGGCACTCACTTTACGATCATGGCTGATAATGTAGCTGTAAGCTACTTTCAAACTCAAAAAAAGTTGAGTCCCAAGCAAGCTCAGTGGCAAGACTTTTTGGCAGAATTCGACTATAAGCTCGAATACAAGCCTAAGAAGGCCAGTGTGGTGGTGGATGCCCTAAGCAGAAAGGCAGAGCTAGCCACCTTAAGCAAGCCCAATAGCACAATGATGGAGAAAATCAAAGAGGGACTAGAACACAATGTTCTTGCAAAATACCTACTGCTCCTAGTGAAGAAAGGAAAGATGAGACGCTATTGGTTGAACAACAGATTTTTCTATGCTAAAAGAAATCGACTCTATATGCCTAAGTGGAGTAACTTAAGAAAAGAGCTTATTAAAGAATGCCATGATTCTTTGTGGGCTGGTTACCTAGGTCAGAAATGCATTCTTGTTCTTATCAAAGCTATCTACTATTGGCCTTAGTTGAGGGATGATATCGAGGCCTATGTAAGAACTTGGTTTGTGTGCCAATAAGACCAAGTGGAACAACAATCACCAGGCGGATTGTTGGAACCTCTCCTCATTCCTGAGAGGCCGTGGGAGAGTGTCTCTGTAGATTTTATCACTAATCTGCCTAAGTCGGAAGCCTTTGATAGTGTTATAGTGGTAGTTGATCGTTTTAGTAAATATGCCATCTTTATACCTGCTTCACCCAATTGTCTCATCGATGAGATTACGCGGCTCTTTATGAAGCATGTCGTGAAGCTCTAATGAATCCTGTCGAACATTGTAAGTGACCACGACCCTCGGTTCATGAGAAGGTTTTGGACGAAACTATTTAAGTTGATGGGTTCAGACTTGAACTTTTCTGCTAGCTTCCACCCCCAAAGTGATAGCCAGACAGAAAGGGTGAATGTCTTGCTAGAGCTATACTTGAGGCACTTTATGAGTGCCAATCAAAAAGATTAGGTAAAATTACTTGATGTAGCCCAAATCTCCTTTAACTTCTAAAGGAGCAAGTCTACGAGCAAGAGTCCCTTCGAGATTTGGGTCAATAACCTATGACTCCACATGCCTTAGCGGCAAATTACGGCGGGAAGAGTCCTGCAACATTTAAATTTGCTAAGGTATGACATAAACAAGCAGAATTAGTTAGGGCTTACTTAAACAAAGCTTCTAAAAGAATGAAAAAATGGGCCGACAAAAAAATGAGGCACATTGAGTACCAAGAGGGGGACTTAGCCCTTGTCAAGCTGCTACCCCAACAATTCAAAACCTTGAGAAAGGTACATAAATGGTTGGTACACAACTACGAAGGTCTATTTCTGGTACTCAAGCGTATGGATAAGGTCTCTTATAATCCAAATATTGCTGCTCATGGCTATAACATTCTCTATATATACTGTTCACCCAAAAGGATAGACGAATGTCTTAGAACATGGTTGATATTTATAGAATGATCAAAAGAGGTCTTGGTCATGCTAAAAGACTCTAGATAGCGCTACTAAGTCCTAGAAAGCTCTAAACAAGGTTGGATAGTACTAGATAGGTTAGGACGGTCCTAGAAGTTCCTTCTAGATTTCTCCATGTAAATATCTTTGTAGATGTTACTACTTTATTTGGGAATATTCTAGACCCTTTGTAAGATCATGCTACTTAGTACGATTATAACCCTTGGTTAGTTTAGGTTTTGCTTATATAAAAGACCCCTTATGTTCATTTGTACATAAGTCTCATTTGTGAGAGTTGTAAGCATTTTAAGTGTAATACAAAATTTTCATTCACTCAAACTCTCTTATCTCTTGCCACTTTATCTCAAAGCTTACTCTAAATTAATTTCTTGAGTGTTGGTACGATGACTTAGTGCGATAGACTGTACTAAATACCACACGATTGTCTAGTTTAAAACTAAGTTCGTGACACTGAACTCTAGAGAGAATTTTCACAAAGAGAGAAATAAATACTAAAGCCAATAAGACTTCTGTTGGTGTCTAATAAGACTTCTGTTGGTGTCTATTTCCGAAGAGAATAGATATCAATTTATAAGATCCAAGGAATGTCAGTTACAAGTATAGAATTAACCAAGTTTTAATTCCAAAAATAATTTTTACTTAAATATTTTAACATTTAGAAAACTTATGTCAGTTTCTAAACAAAATAAATTTGCCAAATTTAATATAGCATGTTAATATTTTAACGTGGAGAAAAATTGAATATAGTTTCTCAAAGCAATTTTAATTTAGACTATATTAAATTTGTAAGGGAAAATTAAAGAAAATACGTTCTTTTAAAAGAAAATACGTTCATTTTTGTCCTCTATTCCTCTTTCTCCCCCTCAGATTTTGTCCTTTTATGGCTTCCACCTGCTCTTCAAGCTTGCTCTAGCTATTCATTACTCTCAGTTGCAGCAACTCGGAAACTTTCTCATCTTCTTGTTCGGGTACAATTCTGTAAGAAGTAAAATCGTTGGGCTCGCCTACTATGGAATGAGATTGGACCAGAATGACCTCGTGATGGGGTCTGTGGATCAATATAATACTATGAAAAATTCACAATTATCATCACATTTGCTTGTTTTGCCCTTTATGTGTGTTGACACGAATGCAATAATAAATTATGATTAATTTGATTTTGACACAGGTTTATATAAACAGTATATATTTTAAAATATATACTAATTTTTATTTATAAAATAATATATGTATACCATTATATGTATAAAACATTGATAGTATATATTTCTCGGGAAAAAAAAAACATAAAACGGATATTTATGTAATAAAAATGAAAATAGGTATTTATAGAATCGGGTATTTATGAAATTTTCTCATTCTCGTTTCCTAATTTCTCAAACCCAACCCAAAGGTGCCTCGGCCCAAATAACGGAGGCGGAAGGGTTGTTGTTCTTTGTTGATGTTGATGCTGTTTATCGAGGGAGCGGCGCGGCAAAAACCCCGAGAGAACCGAAACTCATCCACCTAGTTTTATAATCAGTGGTTGTGGTTGTGGTTGGTTGTAAGAATGGAGATAAACTTGGGGTCGCTGCCCTTCGACTTAGATTTCCATCCATCGGACCACCTTGTTTCTGCGGCACTTATTAGTGGGCATCTTCTTCTGTAATTTTCTTCTTCTCCTTCTTTTTTTTTTTTTTATTTTTTTTTAAATTTTGGATTGAATTTGTTTTCTTATTCGTCGTCGTCTTCTTCTTCTTCTACTACTTCTGTATTTACTTTACTTGATGTCCTTATATATGTTTTCCTATTTGTTGTAGGTACCGATACAGTGCTGATTCCTCACCTCAAAGGTGCTTGCTTTTATATTATCTTATCTTCTACATTCTCTTTCCACTGTTGTTGTATTTTTGAAGAAAGTTTAAATTAATTTTTGGGTTTAGTCGTAAATGATAAATTTTTCTGCTTTGGGTTGTGCATTAGGTTGTTGGAAGTTCACGCCCACACTGAATCATGCAGAGCTCTTCGTTTCATTCACGATGGCCGTGGTATGTATCATTATCACTCACTTCCTTCCTTTCTTTCTTTTTTTTTTTTTAACCATTTTTGATAGAATAAATACTTGAAAATTCGTAATTTATTTATTTATTTACTTATTTTATATATAACTTAATCATAGCAATTGTTACGGGATCACCGGACAAATCAATTCTGGCCACAGACGTCGAAACTGGTTCTGCCATTGCTCGTCTTGAAGATGCTCATGAGTGGGCCTTCTCTCCCTGTTTCTCATTCTTTCGTATCACTTCATAATTCATATCATTTCATTTCTGAAAACTTTTCATACTCACTTTGCTTACTTGTGCAGGGAAGCCATTAACAAGATAATCAACTTGACTGACTCTACCATTGCCTCTGGAGATGATCGAGGTTGTATTAAGGTTGTATCACTATGTTTCTCTTCTACTTGCATTTGCATACATTTTTTCCATTCACTACTCTTGGACTACTTTCGTCTTATCTAACCATTACTTTTGGTATAATTTACTCTTTAAAAATTCTTTTTCCATCCCTTTATTGCAGGTGTGGGATACCAGACAACGTTCTTGCTGTAATACTTTTAATGCTCATGAGGAGTATATTTCTGACATGACTTTTTCATCCGACTCCATGAAGCTCTTGGGAACAAGGTATTACTATTACCATACTGTCCGATACTCTTTAACACCTTCATTTCTCTTCAAAACATTTCAAAACAGCGGATTACATGTATGATGCTGTGTTTCTGTTTTCCATTGTACATCATCGGGGACAAAACTCTTCTGGAATTTTTAGTGGAGACGGGACTCTGTCTGTTTGCAATCTCCGAAGAAATAAGGTTAGGCTTCCCTGTCCCCCCACCTTCATCCTATTATTTCTTAAAACCCACCGGATGATTTCATGCTCACAGCACTGGATGATTCCGTATGCACACACCAACATTTAGCTAACATATAACATCTATTTTGTGACAGGTCCAATCTCAGTCTGAGTTTTCGGAAGATGAGCTACTTTCTGTTGTTATCATGAAGGTAGCATTTTCCACCTCTTCAAGTGCTAATTTACAATTCTTTTGGAGTAATTATATTCTTTGTCCTTTTTAGCCATCTTATCTTATAAGCTAGTGCAATTTGCAATCGAAGATTTTATTTGGTCTACGGGTCGGAGTTTTGATGATGTGTCATATCATTGGTTTTAGTCATTTTCTGCAATCAGTTCTGTGTTGGACACATCTTTCCTGTCTTCGAAAAGGCAAATAAAGTTTGGAGGTTTTTCCGATCAAAGCACATTAGTTCCACAAAATGAATTAGACCCTCTCTGTGGAGGATGCAACAATTCGCCTCTCTTTCCGAAAAAGGAAAAAAGGAAGAAAGTGAATTTTGGATTCATATAACTTGTCAAACTAATATAAGGAATCACTGAACCGTCGAAATATATGTTTTTTGAACCTAGTTCTTTTTGTCCATATGTTTGCCAGACTTGTCTGAAATGCTTACAACTCCCTTTGTCTCATCCTTTGTTGTTGTGATCAGAATGGTCGTAAAGTTGTTTGCGGATCACAAACTGGAACTCTGTTACTATATTCATGGGGATATTTTATGGACTGCAGGTATCTCTTATTGAAGATGTATCACCACTTTTATAAGGACCACAATTTTGTGAAAGAGATTGTCTCTGTTTGTTTTTAAGAGATCTCAAGTATAGTGATTACTCTCTCTACTTCTAATACCAGATAACCTTTTCATTCGCAGTGATCGATTTGTTGATCTGTCCCCAAACTCTGTTGATGCTCTGCTGAAGGTGAGTAGAATAGTGTCAAATCTCTCTCTCTCTCTCTATGTCTCTCCCTCTCTCTCTCTCTCTCTCTCTCTCTCTGTGTATAGATATATGTATATGCATATACATATATGTATATATATGACGGGTTAGTTTATGCATTTGTTGTGGTGTTAGCTTGATGAAGATAGGATTGTTACCGGATCCGAGAATGGACTCATCAAGTAAGAAGTTACTTTGGATTTGATTTGATTTTTGTTTCCTTTTCTTAGACATTTACTTACATTTTTGTATTTTATTGGTTTAGCCTGTTGAGCATATTACCCAACAGAATTATTCAACCAATTGCGGAGCATTCAGAGTACCCTGTTGAGCGTCTTGGTATGTATTGTTCATCTCATTCATTTTAGGAGATTGAACTGATATCCTCTTTTTTTTTTTTTTTTGTTGGTGCGGTTTTGGATCTGTCCTAGGAATGTTTAACATGTAACTAATTATTTATTAAAATGTGTACGGTGTCATTTCTTTTGTTCCAGACTAGCTTATACATTGAACTTTGGCTTTGTTGAGTTGGACTAATGATTATTAAGCCTAGTTAATCAACATTTTGTTTGTTTTGGTCTTGTAGCTCTTTCGCACGATAGAAAGTTTCTCGGCAGTATAGCACATGATTCGATGTTGAAGGTCTCTCTCTCTCTCTCTCTCTCTCTCGCACACACACACACACACACATTAAGTGTTTCATATATAGCCACTCTTTAAGTGTTAGGTATATCAGCCTATAAGTTGCATTTATGGTTTCAGTTCATTATACAATGTTTTTTTTGTTCCCCCTCTGGTGTATTGTAGTTTTGTTATCTTTCAATTCATTTTTGATGTAGAGAACTATTTTGAAACAAATATCACTATATTTTAATTACTATACTAGTAATACCATCCATAATCTGTCTACATTTGTTTCTTGCAGTTATGGGATATGGATGATTTATTGCAAGATTCTGGAAACAATTTAAGGAGTCAAGCTGCTGCAGAGGATAATGATAGCAATGAAATGGATGTCGATATCAATCCGCTGAAGTCAAACAAAGGTACGTACTTTCTTGCAGCACTTATTTGATCTATGCTCTACCTGCTGACAAGTGGTTACTAGACAAGTTATAGATTTGTTGCATCATTAGGGTCCTATTTATGTGGCTACCATCTGAATACGAAAATTTACTAAAGAGAGGGGGAAAAGAGATTTTTGGAAGATTTTCGGAATTATCTCATAAAATATCATATTCTACAAGCTTTCACTAATACTCCTGCTCCAGGATTTTCTTTTTTTGATTTCATTTTTCCTTTTTATCTTTCCATCTTCTCCCATGGTGAGCTTATAAAATATCATCTTCTCCCACTGCTTTTGGTTCTGTTTAAGTGGAATTCCCAAAATTTATATTGGCCACTTAGCCACCCATACTGTCAGTTTGCACGTGTTTTTCATTACGTTCGGTCGCAGATGCTGTCACAGGTAGTTCATTGCATTTTTGAGAACTTAAAGGGGAAATGGATTTTGAAGAATTGATAGAGTTGTGAACTCTGTTTCTCGACAGCCTATTAGAAAAAGGAGAAAAAATGAAAGAAAGAAAGAAAGAAAGAAAGATTTTGGAAAATAATTAGTTAACAACTATGTATTTGACTGGTGGTATCTAGTGTTCTACATTTGCTAACACGATTTGGTCAGAGAATGCCATTCTTCTGTGCTGTGTAACTTATATGTAAAATTTTTGCAGGGTCAAAGAGAAAAAATGCAAGCACCGAACATGGTTTTTTTTCGGATTTATAGAATTATGGTGGACAACTCCTTTTACATTTATGTCAACAGTGAGTTTTGCCCTTTTATAGGTCCCTCTTGTATCATTAGGCTAAAGGATATTGCTGTATATCAATTTTGATATGGTTTATCACTCTTTCTTTCCCTTTTTCCTAAATTGTAACTTCACTGTTTTAATTATAGAATGAAGTTGTGTCGAGTCGAGAAACATAGTAAGTTGAGAGAGTTATGTAGGAATTACTGTGCAAATCTATATAATTTTCAAGTAATAAAATCCCCATATGCTCCTCCTCAGTCAAAGGGACTAAATTTTAGACCTAAATGAAGATTATGCAGAAGCGTTTATTATCCGTTTGAGAGCATACTAGAGTCAGTAAAGTATCCCAAAACACACACATATTATGTTCAAGCACTTGAACATGTAGAATGTCAATTGCAATCTCATTCTTAACTGTTGAAAGCCATTTCTTGAAAGTGGCATTATACCTTTGATGCTATTGTGCTGCTTGCTACAAAGCGGATGGATCACTATATAATTTTACCACTACAAACTGATGGTATTGGTACCTCTCCATTACTACAACCAAGTTCTTTTGCGAATGAAAAGATCATCTCAATTTGTATAATTACAACTTAGTGTTGTTTTTCAAGCCAACGCCTCTCCAACCACCTATATTTTAGTCTGTTCTGAGCACCGTAATCCTTAAAATTGATGAGACTCCTAAATGACTCATTCTTAATCTGTTTTGGTGTGAGCATCATAATCCTTAAAATACCTAACAAAAAATAAATAAAAAAATAATCGTAATCCTTCAAAGGAATTCTAGAAAATATCAACTCGCCGTCTGTGGGAATCGAACCCACGACCACGTGGTTAAAAGCCACGCGCTCTACCGGCTGAGCTAAGCCTTCACAGCCCTACTCCATAAATACCTATTAGACTGGATATGCGTAAATAGTCGAAGCCCAAATCTGCCACGTCGTCCAATACTTGACAGTGGTAGACTGGTAGTCGAAATGGCGTACCTTTTCCACAGGGGAAGGGGAAGGGGGAAGTAAAATTTTCCTTTTTGCTTACTAAACTATACACAATGTCATTAACGATAGATACTATACCACTGTTAAATTGCAAACCTCATTACTGCTAAAAATTAGAAAAGAGAAGCGTTCTATACTATTTAAATCTTATCTTATCCTACAAATTCAAAAATTCAGAAACAACTTTTATTCTAGTACCGTTACCATTGCTTCAATTAAATGTCCTCAAAATTAAAAATAAATCCCTTAAGCTACTAATTGGACTAAAAATATGAAATTCTAGTAACAAACATAGGGTGCAATGAAGATGAAGCACAGGTACACTGAGTGAGGCATATATAACTATATAGGTACTATGGAATGATCAAATCTAATAAATAAAAGTATCTGTTCAACTACGAGATTCAGATTGCAATAGTAGATTTAAATCGAGATATCTTCTTCTTTTTTTTTTTTTTTTCCCCAAAAAATACTACTCTTATTGCAACTGGAAAGCAAATTAATGGATCACAGAGAACTTTCCAATCCTTTTTATGTAAACTAAACTTTGCATCTAGGCCTAGTTGAGCAGCTGTTATCTCGTTGGCCTTTCATAGGTATTCAGTCGCTCTTACCCTCCTGGGATCCAATCTCTTGCAAGTAATGTTCTGCTTCCAACGCTGCCATGCACCCTGCATTATTTTATTTACCACAACTTATTAGAAACATTTCTAAAACCTAGACAGTTTTCAAAGACTTGGCCAAAGTCGAATGAAATAATGATATTATTGTTCAGTCCATAAAACATGTATTTTACTTTGAAAACCCCGAAATTGAGTAAATAAAAACTAGTTTTTTATTTGCTTTGACAAAAACCCGTGTTAGTAATGTTACTAAAACGACATCCTATTATCAGCAACCAACGACAAGAAGCTAGTTAACTGCATTAGCCAAAGCGTATCTAAGCAGTTATATTATTAAGCTGCTGCTCATTTTAATATAAGTAGAGCAGAACCAGTAACGAACAAAGTCTAGAAATGAAGAT
The DNA here is from genome assembly GCA_002914805.1 of Parasponia andersonii. Lineage (NCBI taxonomy): Eukaryota > Viridiplantae > Streptophyta > Magnoliopsida > Rosales > Cannabaceae > Trema > Trema andersonii. The sequence continues at coordinate 553,060 of JXTB01000251.1, forward strand.
GTAAATATTATCTGGAAGACAAGAGAATGATTGGTCCCTAATATCGCAACTTAAGTTTAGATGCATAGTCCCTGGAATGAATAATACGTATAACCATGATTAACAAACAACAATTGTCCTAAGGTACAAAAAAATAAGAAAAACAGAACCACATGCTATGCTAGCATCCACATATAATTGTAGTTCAAAATCATTAGCAAGAAGACTCAAGACAAGTGATTAAAGAGATAATATTAATAATAATAATAATAATAATAATATAGTGATTATTACCAGTTCCGGCAGCAGTAACAGCCTGCCTATACTTCTTATCCTGTACATCCCCGGCGGCGAAGACTCCAGGGACGCTGGTCAAGGTGGTCCCTGGCTTTGTGACAACGTAACCATCGGAGTCCAGTTCCAACTGGCCGCCCAGAAACTTGGTGGCGGGCTCATGGCCTATGGCAAAGAAGAGGCCAGAGACGTTCAAGTCGGAAACTTGACTAGTGAGCAGGTTCTTGATCTTGAGGCCTCCCAGAACTTTCTTCTCACCATCTCCACCGTAGGCTTCGACCACCACAGAATTCCAGAGCACTTGGATCTTGGGGTTGCTCAGCGCTCGATTCTGCATGATCTTCGAGGCCCTGAAGCTGTCCCTCCTGTGGATTATGTACACCTTCGATCCGTACTTAGTCAGGAAGTTGGCCTCCTCCATGGCCGAGTCTCCACCGCCGATCACCGCAAGGGGCTTGTTGCGGAAGATGGGGGCGGCGCCGTCGCACACAGCGCAAGCCGAAATACCACGGTTCCAGAACCCATCTTTGCCGTCGCCGGATCCCGGGAAGGATAGGCGTTTGGCGACGGCGCCAGTGGCGACTATGACGGAGTCGGCGAGAACGGTCTGGGAATCAGTGAAGACCTTGAAGGGGGTGGAGGAGAAATCGACGCGAGAGACGGTCTCGGTGAAGATCTGCGTGCCGAAGCGGAGGGACTGGCTCCTGCAGCGGTCCATGAGCTCGATGCCAAGGATGCCTTGTGGGAAACCGGGGAAATTCTCGACGTCGGAGGTGGTGGTGAGCTGGCCGCCGGGGGCGATGTCGTTGGCCATCCAGCCCTCGAAGAGGATGGGCTTGAGTTCGGCACGAGCGGCGTAGATGGCTGCGGTGTGGGCGGCGGGGCCACTCCCGATGATGCAAAGCTTAGTCTTGAGAGTCTGGAGGCCGTCCATGGCGGGGGAAGAGGGTTGGGCGGAGGAGAGAGAAGAAGCGGAGGAGAGAGAAGAAGCAGAGGAGGAGGCAAGCCCAAGTCCAAGTCCAAGTCCAACTCCAACAAAGCTTCTAGCTTTTTTGAGGAGTGCTTTGAGGCCGTTTGGGTTTGAGCGGAAGCTCATTTCTTTTGGTAACCACCACTCGTTAATGCCCTTTACCCTACAATAATTTTTTTTCCCTTTTTTTTTTCTTTTTTCTTTTACTACTTTTTTTTTATTTTTTATTTTTTATTATGTGTGTGTTTGTGTGTGTGAAAAAACAATTCAATATACAATTTTTAATAAATAAATAGAAAAATAGAATTTGGAAGCTGACTTCTTCCGTTTTTGTTCACTTTTGATAATACAAGTTTGTGTGTGTGTGTTTATCTAATAGTAATACCCCCGAAAACGAAATCAAAGCCGTAAAAAAGAGAGAATAGAAAAAGAATAGGCGAGGCGCGAAAGCCGAAAGACGAAAACAAAATGTTTGTATTTGTTTTGTACACAATTAGGTGTGTAGGTGTGTGGAGTCTGGACTCAAACAAAGAAACAAAGAAACAAAGAAACAAACAGAATAAAGAAGAGACTAACGAAGTCTTTTGCTGTTGTTGCTGGAGGGTTTTGTTTGTTGGTTGGTCGACTTTGGGCCATGATGTAGGCGGCCCAGATAGGTGCATTCCATACTGTCCTTGTTCTTGTCCTAACAGAATTCAGAATTCAGAATTCAGTGCCAAGCCCCGGTATTGAATTTGTTGTTTTGTGGCCTTTAAATTGCTCATTTTGTTTCGGCCTTCCTCTTCCTGTTCCTGCTCCTGCTCCTGCTTCTGTTTCAGAAAACTCTCACATTTTAGACACTATTTGTATTTGATGAAGAAGAAGGAGAGAATGACAAGAAAGAAGAAGAACCAAAGATTGAGGCATCCGGAAGTTATTCCACTTATGCTAAAACTAAATCCAACCCTTTGGGTTAACCAAAGTCCAAAGTCCAACTTGAAAGAAAAGTTGTGATTTTGTTTAGTTTTAATAACAAAGTATCACCCCCCCACCATTGTTTTATTTTGCTGCTCGCCTTCTCTTTGATTCCATCTTCCTTCCTGACTTGGGCCCACATTAAGCTTGCTCTTCTTCTCTCCTGGATTGGGCCACCCCACCAGAGGCAATCCATACGCCAAACATACGTAATAAATTAGCTATATGTTTTTTTTTTATTATTATTAATTAAATCCAGTAAACAATGTTGGTAATACTTAATAGTAGGCTTTGCTACCCTTTTAGGTTTTTCTTTTTTTCTTTTTTTTTTTTCTAGGAACCTTTTAGGTTTTAGCTCAATTAATTATCTCATTTTCGCTTTCCTCGATTCTCTAACCCACTGGCCACCCTTTTTGAAAATATTGCCATCTCCTCCTCCTTCTTCAACTTCAACTTTCTTCAAACCTTTTTCCCATTTATTTAATATGATATTGATTTCCGCATTTTCAATCTTTCGTCTTATCCAATTCAGACACACCTTTTCTTTTTTCTTTTTTCTTTTTTTTTTTTTAGGAATTTGAAAAAAAAAAGATTCAGGCAGACTGTAATTGTATTAAAATTTTAAATTGCTTGGATTTTTATGCTTGTCTAAGAAATTTATTTAGTTTATATTTTACATTTTAATTATTATTAATATTACTCTTTAAATTTAAAAATTATAATAAATTTATACTTTTATAGGTCAAATATCAATTTTAATTATTATATTTACCAAAATATCCTTAAAAATGTAAGGATAGAGTTTTTTAAAAAAATTATATTTAAAATACATATAAACTTGATAAATAGTTTTACAAATTGTATTTAATTTTGTAGGTTTTTTTTGTCACTTTTTAAATTACATTTTTAAATATTTATTCTTGCGGCTATTTATTTTAATTATTTTTTAAATTAAATTAAGTATTAAAATCTGTATTTTTAAATTTTAAAAGAATATTTTGGTAAACTTAATAGTCAAAATTAGATCTTTAAATTTATTACAAATTTTAAATTTAAAAATTAATGTGAATAATAACTAAAATATTTATAAAATAAATAATTAATTAAAATATAAAAATATAATTAATCTTAAAATTTTTTTAAACAAGTTTTTAGATCGCTTTTATTGGTATGGGTTGCTAATGTTGCTTTTCCTTTGGTTGATGTTTAAATAGTCAAAGTAATACAACGTGTTAGGGCAGGTTGTTAATGATATCACAAACCATTGATTATTATTCAACTCTCCTTTACCTACTACGAACCTTCTCCTTCGTCTTCCCCCCAAGCCTACGGCTAATTATGTCATATGATTCATCCACCGAGAAAAAAATAGAGAAAGGAAATTGTACAAATAAAATGTTGTCACCATTTATTGAAATTATGCTAATTAAACACATTTAACTCCCGTATGGTTCACAATTCACAACCAATAATAGCTTAAAATTAAGTAACTAATTTGACAGTGAGCGCACCAAGATTATAATTTACAGATACAAAAATCGGTTATCATTCTCCAAAATTGTACAGATAATGTACATAAACATAGATAGCAGACTTGAATTGTTATATTTGTAATGGGTAGTCCAACAAGATGAAAAGCAGATAAAGGAACAAGAAACGGCTAATCTACTCATGGCTAGCTGTGTTTTACTTTTTCTTTACTTTCCTTCTTTCTTTCTAAATTGATTAATTAACTGATTAATCATACGCACACAGAGAATAAGGCCTAATTTGATTAGGAGGACTTAGATGATCTTATCTTATCTTTATGTATCAGTATGGAGACTCTGGAGTATGGAGTATGGGGACTATGGATGATGATCAACAGAAATGGAAGAGCGCTTGATGAATTCCAAGCAATCTGCAATGGCTTCTGCATAGAAAGAATTAGACCTCCCAAGCGATGTGGGCCGCCTATGCCCGTGGCCATGGCCGTTGCAGTAGTAGTTGTTCTCGTCTTGAAATTGTGGGTGCTCAGATGAAGCTACCAGACGGCTCTTGCTGATGCTGTTGTTGCTGGTGGTGATGGTGGTGGTGGTGGTGCTTCTGTTCCCCTTGAGCAAGAGCAAAAGCGATGACCAGCGCCACTTACTCAAGAGCCTGAGAAGGCACATAAATCTGGTACGCAGCCTTGACACTGAGAATCTCCTGAGGTTTAGCCTGAAACCTCTGCTTCCATGCCATGACCTCATCCTGCCACTACAAGACCCACTTACCACCCCGTTGTGCCTCATCTATACACTCACTACTGACCTATACTATACAATACAAAATCTCAAACAAAGAAAGAAAGAAAGAGACGATGATTAATCAATCTTTCCTTGTATTCTTGTCTATGAATGTGACAATGAACGAGGTTGAAGGAACAACCACCACTTTTACGACTGGTCTTTTTGGATCAACTTTATAGAGTGTTCTCTCCACTGCGGAAACCTGTGGCGACTTCTTTTTTTTTTTTTTTTTTTTTTCCTTCTTCTTTCTCTTCTTCGGGTTGTTTCACAACTTGAAACTTTGGACGGTGTTTCTGAATATTGTGCCCAATATGAATATGAATATGAATAAGATATTGGTGCATAAAGAATGGACTGGAGAAGAGAGGAGAGGAGTGGAGAGATATTTGTTATTTTGATATTGGATCATATATATATATACATTTTATATAAGAACATGTCAATATAAAAACAAGAAACAACAATTGAATAGACCAACATTTTGGGAACTGGGGTGGGCCCTGTCGAAACGAAAGCAAAAGGAAAACAACAAAAAGGGGAAGCGGACGCGGGGTGTTTTCAAATTAGGTGACGTCCATTCCAAAGCAGCCACGTGTTATTTATTAGACCAAGTTGATAATGCAGTGGGGACAAAACAAAACACTAGTAAACTAATGACAACAATTATCATGTGATTCGCAATGTAACCAACGGAGATTTAAGTAACCCGACCACCACTAAACAATTGTTTTTACAAAAAAAAAATAATAATAAAAAAAAAATAATAAGAAATAAATGAATAAATGGAGGATCAAAATTTTGTTGGTCCAACAAAGATTTGACTTGTTAAATGTCTGTCTTTCCGGTAGAGTGGCTAACCTTCCAAGTTCCAAACACTAATATGGGGCACCTCTATTATCAACGCCGTACAAATTACTATGGGATAGAATGGGGGATGAGCACCACAACTCTTAACACAACCGTGTCCCGAACCCCTCCCCTGGTATACCCTAAACCCTAATCCAAACAGCACAAGCAACTCATTCTTCTTGGATCTCCCAATAATATTTCTGCAGCAAAGCAATCACCCATTCCCTTTCCTACCTTAAGGAAATAGGAATATATTCAAAAACAAATTAAAAAATAAATAAAGGTGGGCTAGGTTGGTGGGTGGGTGCATTTTGTTTGCTGCTCACTCGTAAGAGCAGGGGAAAGACCAACGTGTCGCGAGCCAGAGACCACCAAGTGGCACTATTTTTTATTTTTTTTCTTTTCATTTTCCTTTTCGAGACGAAGTGCCAAGTAATTTAATCAGCTCAGCTTTACTTTTTGGTAGTTGACCATCGTGTGATTCTCACTTGACTTTTTTGGCTTCGCCGGAAAAATTGTCAAAAATTATGATCAAATGGTCCAACACAGAACATATACAACAAGGAATTCCTAGCACTTTTATTCTTTTAATTAAAAAAAAAAAAGAGGAGCTCCTAGCACTTGTCAACAATATCTATTCATCTAGTGCAAAATAATATTCTAGTACAAGGTTCAAAATCTAAACTGGCTGTGGACGACAAATACATAATTGAACTGCAGCACAACTGGCCCTAACTAAACTACACTTGTGTCGAGGTTTTGGCTACTACAGCAACATGCTCAACCTCCTATTTCTACTGTAGTATCAGGAAATTGAAAAATAAAAAAAAAAAAACAAATTTAATGGATAAGAAATCCACTAAGAAGACAAACAAAAGGAAAAAAACTACAACAGTGGATTCCAATCCCTTACTAAATCCGAGAAATTAAAACACTAAAATTCCTTTATATCNAAAAAAAAAAAAAAAAAAAAAAAAAAAAGAGGAAAAAGCGGTGGGAACTGGGAACAGACAAACCCCCCCCTCCTCTCTCAAATGCTGTTACTCTGACTGCTCAAATGGTACGCGAACAAACAATTGCCCGTGCAGAGTGACCACAGCTGATGTTTGGTGTGGGTCAATTCTTGATGGAAGGCTCACAACCTGTTAACACAACACAAACCCATGTTTCTCGAATAACAATTTTCAAATTCAATATGAATCAATACTACTACTTTCTAAAAAGGGCCAAATGATACTTTTAGCCATCAAGTTTTCGAACGCTCACCACTATTTGATTACTCCTTAATCAGTCATTATTACAATTATCAATGCCTCGTTGCATTTAGTGCTCTCAAACCAAAGAAAAACACACACACACACACACACACATACATCAAAAACAAAAGGGAAGGATTAAAAAAACTAACCTTCTTGAAAGGTGTCACACCCCATGGGTTATCGGGATGCTCAGGTTCACCACTTATAACCAGCCGTCCAGATGGATCTGATTGGACACGCACCTGAGATGAGTAGCCAACAAACAAGGTAAGAAAAATGATTGCTGGCTAGAGAAGTGCCATCTCACAAGCATGAAGAGATATTATGGTTTATGGTGTATTGATTTCAATTTACAGAAGACAGGCTTCCCTTTTCTCTATGTTTTTCATTACAAACTTCATTTGAAAAAAGTCGACCTTTACGGAGTCAATATACAATTCCAAGTCTCAACTAAAAACCATGTAAAAAACACGGTATCAGGCTTCTTGGGAAACCTGCTCCTGGCTTATCCTTTCCACAGTCCTGGTCCCCCCAAAAAGGGTCCAAAAATATGAAAAAACAACAATTTCTAGACAATTACCAAAGCAAAAATCAAAACTATCTAAAGTTACTTAGGCAACCTAGGCAGCTACCTAGTAAAAGCTGCATCCCTAAGGTTTAGACGTGGCATCTAACAAAATAAAACATCAACTTTTAAAAGTTGCCAATAATGAGCAAAATCTAATAGGAAAAAATTGGCAATTTGTGAGAATGTACCTCCTCACGTAGAAGTCCTGGAACTAAAGCATACACCTCGTAGCAATCTTTCTGTAAACATGACATTTCTCTTCAGTTCTTGGAAACTCAATAAGTTCATCCAAACAAGCATTTGGAAACTTACAGTTCTTTGCACATTGATCTTCACCCATTCAGCCGGAGGTCCAACATCAACCACTGCAGTGTCCAACCTAACCACACAAATGGTCAAACAAACAATGAATTCAATGCAACCCACAACTTACATCGTCAACTCAGCAAATTCTTGATGTATTTAGCGAAATGTAAAATGAATCTTAACTGTGATTTGGATGCTTTAGTGCGTGCTGCTTTTACCACATGGTCTGGGTAAGGAGGCTTCTTACGTTTAAACGAACCTGGTGCCGATGTACAAAAGATATATAATGAGAAATCATTGCCAGCTCGCATACAACACTGTTTTATGATGTCAGTTCTGTTGAGAGGTCATACCTATATTTTTAAGTTGTTTTTCACGTTTCTGTAAGGACAGAGAATTTTTATCCTAATAACATTTGCAAATGTGTCATTATGTCATTGTAGAATTATGCAGGGAAAAAAATGCAGTTAAGGGGAAAAAATGAGAACTCAAATATTCACCATACCTTAATAATAGGATCACTTACTTCACCATTACCAAGAAGACGTTGTGAGTGCCAACCTTGCATAGCGCGGGCTGCAGCATCCCTACGTGCTCTACCTGATCCTGAAGCCTGACAGCCAAAATCAATAGGGAGTGAGATATCTAAATATGTGTATATATATATAGTACACAAAAGAAAAAGAACATATATACATATATATATATTCACACACGCACATATTGCAATTGAAGTAATAAAGTTAGTAATTGATTTAGGCTATGAAATCTTTGCTGGGAAAATGAAAACATCACCAAGCTATATTAGAATCGTAGTGCTAGAAAATAAAAATTAACATGAATTACCTGAGTATCAACGTTGATAGGCTCTGAGTGGGAAGAAACAGGTACACTAAGCTCACCACCACGTATTTTATGCCTTTCATAATCCAGTAGTGCCTGAAACAAACAAATAGCAAAAACATATAGAACAAAAAAATATAAGCTCAAATAGATACTATCTTTTAGCAGATTAAAAGTAAAAGATGGGTCCACAAAACAGCAATCATAAACAGCTAGATAAATGTCACAAACAAAGGGTTCAAGATTTAAGTGTAGACATGAACGCAAGCCAGTACATATGTCAAGCACCAAAAGATGACACTTTTTTGGAGCTTCAGGCGTCAGATTCGGGCTATAATAGTTTCATCACTTCTGATTAAGAACAAGTTCCTTAATGCTATAGCAATTATAGGTCAAATAGCTCAGAACGAAAAACAAATAATATTAGTCTTTGTACATCAGTTATAGTCTCCGTATTCATGCCACAGAAAAGAATCCTTAACAATTGACTATTTATAACAAAATATTGCCACAGGAAAAAAAATTCCGTCCACATCCCTTTATTATGTTTTCTTTAATATTAGTCTTTATACATCAGTTATAGTTTCTGTATTCATGCTGCAGAAAAGAATCCTTAACAATTGACTATTTATAACAAAATATTGCCACGGGAAAAAAATTATATCTATGTCCCTTAATTATGCTTTCTTTTCTGGAAACACAAGAGACAAACTTATTTCACAAGTAATACATACATGAGTATTGAGTAATAATGTAACAATGATAGAAAAGAGGACATTCCAATCTCACGGCAACAGTGAATTCAAGTTGACATGTTTGCTAATTTATCTTTCTTCCCTCTTCTTTTTTTTGTATCTGGGATACATCACTAACATGGACCTAGAAATTAGACTGACCTTTGTGTAAGACAAGGTAAAAGATGCTTCAAGTGTTTCAACCAACACACCATTAAGGCGTAGACTACATGCAAGCACTTCCAAAGTTCCAATAAGAAACACAAACTGTGCATGTCTTGTCATATTTATACACATCACACCAAATCTTTTTCATTTTTTCTTTTTTATTAAAAAGTTACTCCACGATCCCTCAAAGCCACTTTGCGAACCTTAGTTCGGAACAGTGAACATGAACCAATCTAAACACACCTTTTCATAAAAACCTCGAAACGTCCAAGAAACTGTCGTGCATGTCCTGCAAAAGAAATCAAAAAGAGAGAGACTATTTAATAACATGGATAAAATCTATAAGTTCATTCCAAAAGCCACTTTAGCCCACTCCTTCAAAAAAAACAAAACAAACCAAAAATTATACCCAAAGCTAACAAGTTAGTTACATTACCACCAATAATACACATTCTTACTTACTTTGGGGGTTTGAAGGACTCTCCCACTTGTCGCCACAATTTACATGAAGTCACCTATCAATAAGTAGAAGTGAATTATATAATCTGAAAAAAGAAAAGACTAGGAAAGGGGGAAAAAAATCAATAAAATGAACATAGATGTAAAAGAGTAAATAGAAGGAACGTGAGAAATAAAATAATAAAAGGTTTAGAGAGGTTAATTTACCACATCTAAATTATTTGTTAATCAAACAACCACACTAATCATAGCTTTTATGAAGCTAAATTGAGTTACTAATTTATCTTCGCATGTGATCCAAGTATTATGTTTCCTCGTGATCTATATGTGTCCAGATACTCTCAAACACATATATATATGTAATCAAAATGAATTATGTAAAGTTTCATAATGTGTTTTATAGAAGAGTCTGATATTGAAAATAAAATAAAGTGAAATAAAAAAAAAATGGATCCAAGATTTTGTGAAACTTAAGAAGAAAACTAATGAACGGATAATTGTTGCATACCTTGTCATAGCCACCCAATCTAGTCACAGCTCTCCAAAGCCTATCACAACAAGAAATGAAGACACATTTAGGAAAAGCAAAAAATACAATTACACATTCATAGAAAAGAAGTACTAGCACAAACTCACTTGAGGCAGTTTAGACCCTCTCCATAGAACTTGGGAGGTTTGAATTCCATGGACCTCTCCCTAAAGAAATTTTCTAGCTCCTTCATAAAATTTGACTGGTCCTCTTCTGTTCCAGATTCGTTACCTTCATACATGTGGTCGTCTAAAAGAAAAGAGTGTTTCAAGGTTGGGTTGCCATTATCTGAGGGTTCAGGAATGCATTTTTCATCCACGCTATTCTTGTTTTCTTCCCCATCTACAGCATTCTCAGGTACAGGCTTCATATCAGAAGATTCAGAGAGAGGCAGCACAGGTTCATCATGAGTTGCAGTGTGAGGATGCTCCATGTCAGCCATTTCAGGACGAAGCAGTTGAGAAGCTTCAGTTATGAGTTCGACAGCGGAGTCAGGGATGGGGAGAGGAGTAGCAGAAACGGTAGTGTTGCCGTCCTGCTCCTGGGCTTGCAAATCATCAGTTTGAGTTTCGTTCTTGACATCGATAGGGGCTTCAGTGTCTGGTTTGACAAAACGATGTTGTTCGTCTAAGGGGTTTGAGGTAGGCAGAGAATCTTGGGTTGGTTCTAGCAAAACAGAGTCTGGGTTTGTTGTGATAATAATATTATCAGAAGCAGTAGGGGCCTCAATTTCAGTTTCAGCAACAGGGGCCTGGGCTTGAGCTTGAGCTTGAGATTGTTCTACTTGTGGTTCATTCTCCAAAGCGTCAACAGGCGCTTGTTGTCCAACGTCGTCCTTCTCTTTGGAATCACTCATTTTACCGTTACTGTTGGACAAACAGTGGTACAAAAGCAGCTTTTTAATAATAATAATTAAAAAAAAAAAAAGAAGCTGAAAACAAAGGGAAGTTCAAACTGCAAATTCTACACCTTTATATATATATATATAGGAGGCAAACCAAACTCAACACAACTCCAACCCCCACCCCCACCAAATCTTGAAAACCCTAATTATTAAGCCTAATAGCCTTTTGTTTTTTTGTTTTTTTTTTTAAAAAAAAAAATGAAATTTGTAGGTGGGTGTTTCTAATTCTAATTCCAATTCTAATATGCAGCTCGTATACATAGATTACGAAATAAAATAAAACTAAAAATAATTGGAAATTGAAAGTGGAGAAAGACGAAAGAACGCACCTGGGTATTTCTCAGGAGAATTGAGTGGCGGAGAGAGAGCATAAAGCAGAAGGAGTGATTAAATTTAATGGCACATAACATATAAACCCTAATCCCCCTTTCTTTCTTTTGTTCTTTGTTTGTGTGTTTTTATGTATAAGAAGAGTCTATTAATTACGTAATAATCTAAAATCTAAATATCCGTCTTCTCTTCTAATACATTCTCATTCTCTCTCTCTCTCTCTCTCTCTCTCTCTCTCTCTTTCCTTCACTGCAAACGCCATTGCATTTGGTGCTGTCCACTTCCACGTTCCGCTATCACCATGTATATCCAAATTTACAATTTACGACTTACAACACCACAAAACGACGTCGCTATACTACCCTTAAAGTTCAAAGTTAAATAGTTTAAATTGAAGAACCGCATTTCCCTTGTAGCCCCTTAACTTACAATTGTTTGCCATCTACGTCCTTTGAAATCAAACTTTGCCAATTAAATCCTTCATTTCTACATTACATAAATTTACAAAAACATTTCCTAAATTTATCTCAAATATACGATTTACCTCGATATTTTCACTGACGTAAAAGTGTGACATTGAATTAAAATTCGATACAAATTCTACCCTCGTGTAATTCAGTAAGAACTGAGCTAGAAAAAAAAAAAAAAATTAGAAGTCAAAGTGGTACAACATGTATGATTTAGAAGTTATTTATGTTATTAAATCGATAAATTAATGAGGACAATATGATTCCATCGTTAGTAATCTCTCTAGAGATGTCTGCTATTCATTGTCTTTTAAGGAAAAAATTTTCCAGTTAAAAAAAAAATCAAATTTAAGGAGAACAAATGTGTAAGGCAGCTCAAATTGTTGTTAATATTTTGTCATTGCATTTCGATAAGGCTACATACAAGAGTAATTTTGCCATTTAAAACTGTGATAAGCATAGTACTTTTTTTTTCTGTCTCATATAATACCTAGCTTTTGATTTTCATAGTTCTACACGTTTTATTTACCTATGGTATTATACTATAAATACATACACCTATGACACATATTATAACATATGTATATTGGTATACATTTATGCCCGTGATATACATATATTTTTAAAAAAGAAAACGAGTATGAATATATTAAAAAATTTTAAAAATTGATATCTATGTAAATATGCTTTTAAAAAAACAGATATTTATGTACTTTTTCCTTTTAAATTCATGTCTAATGTAATTTTGACCAAATGAGAAGAAGCAATAGAATTTATATTAATTTATTAATCTAAGAAGATCCTTTTGTTCAGACATCAATCACACATTTTGTCTAAGAGTAACAAGTACTTTCCTAGGAATGTTGCTTATTTACAAAGTAAATGACAATTCTTCTCCAGTTGTAAAGAGCAATGCTAGCTATAGCCTGAAGTATTTTTAATTTAAACTGCTTTTCTTTGCGGCTTAGTTTACTTCTAACAAATAAATTGGTACTAAAATTTATTAACTTAAATAAAAATAATATAATTCTATAGTTTCAAATTTTAGATGATTATGGGATAAATATGAATTGAACACTAAATTTAGAGATAGAATTTCAATGTCAAAGCACATTACTAATGATTAGCACCATATATATAATAAAGATTTTGATCTAACGTATCAATTTACATGTTGATCGCACACCTTTATTAGTGGTGAGTGCCACCTATGAATATAGATGCATGGACATATATAATCTCAAACAAAGACGTTGACGATGCTACAAGCAGCTAGGAGTAGTGAGAGAGGTGGGTTATGCCCTCATAGGAGCGGGAATAAAAATGAAAGATAGGAAGAGTAAAAATAAAAATTGTATTTATTTTTGCACCTTTACAACCACAATTTTCAACATAATTTGTTCATTTTTTTACCTAATTTTGACTTCTAAATATATGTATATATATATATATATTTTTTTTTAATGACAAGTAATATTGTGTATTAAATTCGCGCACACTTAATGCAAATTCCAAATTTAAGGAAAACAAACGTGACAAAATTTTATGCGTGTTTAAATTACAAAAGACTTGCAAAAATTGCACTATGATATGAACTACAAAAATTAAAAAATCTTACAAATCAAAGCAACTCATTATTAAATAAAATTAAACAAAACTGTGCTTTAAAAAAAAATTAGAAAATTACAGAAAATACCCTTTAAAATGCTTACCTTCTCTCTCAATTTTCATAAATAACAAACGAAATTTCTTGGATTAGCAAAGCAATTTTAATTCCAACTCTCTGTCTAATATGGTCAAAATTGAATGTGAAAAAAAATTACTCTAGACCTGTAATCAACGAATTATTTTTAAAAAAAGTGGTGGTTAAAAGAGGGGTTAAAAAATAGGATTAAGTAAATTTAATGAAGAAAAGTTTGACACTAGCATTTTTTTTCTTTTTTAAATTAATTAAAATGTTTAAATCGGGTTAGATATCTTGGCCATTTTAAAACAATTTCTAATTTAGTTTTGACCAAATTAAAAATGTGAAATTTGAATAAAGTTATCAATAAAAAATAATATGTTATTTATGAAAATAAAATAGATAAAATACCAGTTCACATATATAAATTCATGGAGTACTTTTGCAGTTTCTTTTTTTTTTTTTTTTTTTTTTTTTTTTTTTTTTTTTTTTTTTTTTTTTACTTTCAAACTCTCTCTTAGCTTTTTATACTGAGATGGTAGGAGGGAAGGGAGCATGACGGTGGGATAGATAAGAAGGAGGAATGGAAAGAATAGTAGTTCTTCTTCATCTTGTTTTCTAAGTTGGAAAGGAGAGACGGGAGAAGGTAAAGGGAATTCTTTTTGAGTGGACATTGCTAGTGGAAGAGACTGCACTATTTAGTCCTAGTTTGGTCTTGAAAAATGGTGGGTACAATATTACCCGGAGGAAATACAAAACCTAGGGGATTATTTTAAACCCTTCCGACTCATTTGACACGCAGTATTGGATAAGACTAGATTGAACTATTAAATGAGATTGTATTGGATTATATTGTACTATTTAGTACTCTATTATATTTGTTTAGCATGCGACTAAAATAAAGTACATAAAATAATTTTTCTTAATGTAGTTCTAATAATGTTTTATTTATAAATAAATAAATAAATATTTTCAGAAATAGAAAAGATAAATTTAAATGATGATTATATAAAATAACATACTTTTGAATTTTTTAGATTTATTTATAAAAAATAGGCATATAAAAAAGAAAATATAATTTTTGAGTTGAAAAAATAATTGGAATTTAGTTAAAATTTTTATATATATGGATGTTTAATTAAAAAAATTTAAAGAAAAAAATAAAAGGCTCCCACACCCGGGACTATGTGGGTTAATTTAGGCTATGTTTGATAGGAAGAAAAAGGGAAAGAAATGAAAAAATTTGATAGAAAAGTGGAGAGACATTTAAAAATTAAGTTGTTTGGTAAGAAGGAAAAGGGAAAGAAAAGGAAAAAGGGAGAGAAAAGTGTAATAAAAAAAATCGGACCCATATAAATTTTTTCCTCTCAAAAATGGAGAGAAAATAAGGAGGAAAATTTTTTGTTAATGTATTGATAAGTTAAATTATAAAACTACACTTGTATTTAATTTTAAATAATAATAATATTAGGAGTAAAATTATCATTTTAAATTAAACTAATTTTTTTTCATCTCTATATGCTAAACAACTATGAGAGAAAGATATTTTCCTTTATATCCTACGCCTCTCCTCTTCCAATACTAACCTCCCTATATATATATTTTTTGAGTTACAGAGAGTCAAGAAGAAGAAAACTTTTCTTTTTTTTTTTTTATATATTTTTTATTTTTTTTAAAGTTTTTTACTCATGTTTTTTATTTTATTCGCACATGACTTTTTCTTTTTGTTAGTTAATTGGCTGCTGAATGACCAATTTTATAATTTAGGGGACATTTATACAACTTTTAACAAGTGAGGAGATAAACTGATCAGACGATGTACATAACTCGGGGGAAAAATATCAAATTTTTTTAGAGAAGTTGCTCTCTTCTCATCCGTCCAAAGTTGGAAGGATTTAATAAATTTGGTTGGCTAGGGCTTTCATCCTCTACATTTCCTCTTTCTTTGTCATGCCTCTTGTCAAACAAGGGATTTGAACTTTCTTTCCATCTCTTTCTATATCCTTCTGCGAATTCTCCATGCCAAACAAAGTCTTAATTTGAAATTCAGTTTTGGAAAAAAAATCAATGAGATGAATAGAGCAAAAATAAAAACAAAAAGGGTGACAAGTTGAATACATAGTTATTTCTTGGCGCCAATAATTTAATTTGCCTGTGAAAGTTCCTTTCAACTACTAGTCAGAACTAAAAAAGATTCATTTGACTTCAATATTTTTCTTGTACTGAAATTTCCTCTCAACTACTACTTTGTATGATAGATAAGCAGATAAGAAAAAAGTTACGTATTCGTGACTTTGTTGGGTTGTATAAGAAGTATCAACATTCAAGTGAAATTTCGTTAGAGATAAAGATACGGCATAGCTAGGCTTATCATTTATACTAGGACAATAAGATTCATAATGTATTCTTGTGACACTACTAGCAAAAATGGGAGTTCGGAAATTATTATTTATTTTTGTCATCCATATTCATTCCGAACATACTGACTTTTTGTCTCAATATAGGTCCAGTTTAGAACATCTTTCAGTCCTACATCAACATGTTTTGCATGCAAAATGAAGCTGAACAGGTTGCTGAAGCCTTCCACGATTTCAGCATGCAGTACTAGAATATATACTCTCATATTTAATTAATGTTCATCAATCCATGTTCTCTTAAGACAACTCAACATAACAATTCTAGTGTTATGTTGCGTAGATTGTTGGGTTTTTTGTGGGAATAAGACTCACACTTCGGAAAGTAATCGTTGACGAATGGCGATGGCGCTCCACTTAGTATCGTTACGAGCTGTACGGATTTGCTAGGGTACAAACCTTTACCGATAAGCTTGAGACATGATTTATGTGGCACGAGCAAATTATATAAAATCCAACACTTGGTTATATATTTGGGATATATATATATATGCAGTGGAGGCAACAGTTCCTTCCATGACTTTGATAGTGGGAGCAAACCTTCTTACAGGTAGTACTTTTGCTAGCCGCCAGTCATAGATAAATGGCTGATCTTATGTTGATCTATTTCCACTACTAATACTCAGCAGTAGTCAGTCATGAGCTGCTGATCTATTTAATTTGCAGAAGAATGTTATATGACTTCGTCGTCATTTGGCTAATATATGTATATATGTAGGTTTGAGAAGATCCGAAGTTGGTGTGGCAGTGATGGCTGGAATTATAGCAGGCCGGTATGTCGTGATGCCTATGGTCCGCGGGGTGGCGATTGTTAAAGCTGCACTCCATTTTGGATGGTTGGACCCGATATGTTACTATGCCAATTCCTATATTGATGCTTCAGTACTCTCCCACCGGCAATGAATGTTGGTATGATCATACTTTTTTCCCCCTTAAAAATTGATTAATCGTACTTAACTATGTAATTGCTTCACCAATTACATATGCTTAATTTAGTTTGATTAATTGGTGGAGGTTTTACTAAAATGTGATGCTTTCTTTTTTGGTTTTACATACAAATTAATGCATATACATACATACATATATCTATATATATATAATACACTGGTGAATGAAAGAATAATCTATCGAGAAAACTGTTGGAGTCTGGTGAGAGTGAATGTTCTGCGATTATGCTTTGGACTTCCATTGTGGCTGCCTTCTCTCTAACAATTTGGTCAACCATGTTCATGTGGCTTCTGCAGCCTGAAATATCAATCTGAATTTTAGTTTCTGTACGTTCTTATAAGGCAAAGTTTATTCTATGATCATCTATACGTACAGCTATAGCAGCTCTTAACGTAGTTACTATATAAATGAACCTTAAGCGGGTTAAAAGGCTGTGTGGCTAAATTGCTAATGGTACTTGGAATAATAGATTAGACATGGGCCAGCAGTCTTTTGGAGATGCAAGCTAAGGCACTATTAGGATCCACTCTTGACTGTAATGGTATATCTTATTTACATGTGTGGCCAAAACTCTTGGCCCTCATAACTCTCGGGTTACAATTCTCACAGCTACACTTTTTAAGTTTCTCTCTTTAAGCTCACTCCTAAAGTCACTGTTACACCCTTTCTCTCTAAGAATGAATCATGATCTAAAAACAATAGAACCATTACTCTTATAGGCATAACTATTACAAAGGAATAAGACTCGCTCAGAGAAACAGTTATTTTCTAACTGTCTTAACATAAATAACCTTCATTTTCCAAAAAAAAAAAAAAAATAACCTTCAAGCTTCAGTTAGTTATACCTAACTAACTTGGTGGTGTGTCAATCAATAATCTTTAATCAATTATATGACTTAAACAAACATTTTTAATCTAAATAGATGTCACTTCCTCCAACATGCTAATGTAAGAAAGCAAGGTGTAGTCTGTTTGGCTTATCAAAGCGTGTCTAATTTGCTGGCTTTAGGAGTGCAGGAGAAGTTGTCATGCCTGCTTTTCGAATATATAAGCATGTTTACTAACTTGTGATAAAAAGAAATGTAAAGGGAAAGGGGGAAAGGGTTTGGAGAGTGATGAGAAATAAAAAACTGAGCGTGAAAGAATCCCATAAGTGCAAGTAAATACACGAATGAATAGATCAATGAATTATAGGATAGGAAAACAGTACTATTCCCTAGTTTCCATTCAAGTCACATTTCATTGTGGTTTAGAGTTTAGTAAACATGGCCTAAATTTGTTAAGTTAACCGAAGAGTTAAAGAGAGTTGGAGTTCTGTTGGCTGTTATTCATTGATATGATCTGGTCTTGGTCTCTTGGGCAACATGAATGGCTGCATAAGGTACTCCACAGCACTCAGTCTCTATTGAGCAGTAGAAAGAAAGAAACAAGTCAGGGCATAGAAATAGGTTAAGGCCTCCAAACTTGTTGAGGAGTTTTTAGAACTCGTAAAACTTGTTTTGAAAGATTTAATATTTGATAGATAAAAGCAAGATGAAGTTGCCAAATGTTTAGGGCAAGATGTTACTGTTGGATGCATTTAGTATTTATTTATTTTGGTGTCTTAGTCGGTTTAGCTATGATAATTTTAAGAGCGAAGAATTAACTTATCTATCAGATAAATTTTGTCTTCTAATTCAATTTGTTATTATAAAGAGTATTTATTTTTTAATAGTAATAGATTTGTTACCTAAATAAAAATAAAAATAATGTGCATAAAGTTGGGATTTTTTATTTTGAACCTCAATAAATCTTGTCAACACTAGTGATCCAATGCAATCAAGCTAGTCTGTGAATGCTAATTTCCCAATTAATTTGCACAAAACACACATCACTAGAGGCAATGTCTTTGAAGCATTATATTTCTTTGTATTTGTACGTTCACAAGAACAGCTTGCCAAGTATTAGCATTGCTCAACTTCGATGGATAAACACAAACAAAAGCTTGGCGTGAAACTGACCCGAACAAATGAGAAGTTGAGCACGGTAAAAATAAATTAGAGATCTAATCAAAGAACTTTCAACTGAAGGTCCGGATAGCCAACCCTACTTTTGTGCCTTTCAAAGAGTTGTTGAAGCTGTTCAACGAACTGAGCATGAACTTCAGAGACCTGAAAATTATGAAAGTCAAAGAAAAGGGTTAAGTATTGGACAATGCTACCCATCCCTTCTCAAGATTTGCATATGTAATAAATAGAAGTCGAATTTCCTCAAGCCCCTTGCCATGACCAAAGATTTCGTTTGTTGATGGGTAGACTAGATAGTTCCCATAGCCACCTGAAGCATTTATTCTATTCAACCATGGTGCAGCAGTAGGAGTTTCCGTTGACCAGGAGTTATATTAGCCTACAATCTTTTACCTTAGTGGATTGAAAGTCTACGTGTTCAAGCATGAAATTTAAACACTAAGGTCAGATTTTATATAGCATCCATACCTCTTCCAGGGTGGGTTGTGGATTTTTCTTGAGTTCAATTGGTTTGCCCACGACCACATGCATTGGATGTCTGTAGGGTAATGGAGTTCTGCAAAAGAATAAGCACCATGATGGTGGTTACAAACTAAAACTTTAGAAAACTTACGTTTAATAATTTCTACAAATGATAAATTGAAAGATACATGTTTCGAATACATAATGGAAGCTTGCAGTCAAAAATTTCTAAACAATTAAATTGCATCAATTAAAAATTTCTAAACAATTAAATTGCATCAATTCCTTGCTTGCTCAGTTTTTCCCTACCGAATTCTACCACAAATCTTTCCCCAGCAATATTTCTGCGGAACACTGTTTCCTTTTGATGTAAAGAGGCCTATATTCTAAGTTCCAACAAATAGAAGAGACTATAATTTACAGCAAGATCCAAAGAAAAATACACGTCAAAATCAATAATATGCTATCTCAAATATTCTTCAAGAAAATAAGATTAGTCATTTCTATTCCTTGAACAAATTCACTTTCAAAGTGCTTTATTTGGGCAAAAGGGGAACACGGGTCATTGACAAGTCAGAATGTCAGACATGAGGGACATCAGCCTATCAAAGAGTTAAGAAGGTATGTGCTTTGGGCATGCCACGGAGGACTGGAAGATCCATTTTAATACAAGGATTGGAGAGTTTATGCTCACGAATGCATAGCTTCTTACCTACAAAGCATCTGTTTACATACTGCACCATAAGTTTGACTGGATGGATAGCTACCTAACACCTATTACTCAAACAATTATACACCTTGAAATGACTCAAATTTCCAATAGTATTAGCATCATTTATGTAGAATGCTAAGATTAAATTACTTGCCAAAATGATACACAAAGAATTAGATTGTAAAGAGACGGAGATATTGGGGAGAAGTATAATAATCGCCGTAGTGTACGACAAGACAAGTTGAAAACTTGAATGTTGATACATACCCGAAAATTCCCCAGAAAAAGATAGGGGTGAACTTGATAGCCCTTGAAAACTTCAGAAACAACTTCCCGCCAGGCTTCCACCACTTGTAGACGTTGCACTGAACCACAATTGGAACATTAGACATGGGGGGAGAAAGAAGGTGGGGAGGAAAGCCTGACCTTTTCAGGAAAAGTAAATACTACAAGAGTGAAAAAATTCAGTTTACAAAAGCAGATTAGTAATATGCAATGGAAAATTCAAAAGTGAATAAATGTAAAATTACATTTTCAGCTAAGGGCAGTAAAACGAAGCAAACAAATATAAAGATAGAGAGAGTAAAGCTACAATGAGAATGGAAGCCAAATCATCCCTCTAGATGTCTTAAAGGATTGAATGGTGCAATTACCTGACCAAAGCAGAAAACCGGAACGAGGGGTAGGCCCATCTCCATTGCTATGCGAACAAATCCTCTTCTGGACTTGAGGAAGGCGATCTACAAATTAAGAAATTTACTGTATTGGCAACAGAACCACAAAATAAAAAAGACTCGGATGCTTTAACTGGTTCTGGGTGTCAGATTAAGTCAGAGTGAGAACAATCATGAAAGGAATGATATACTGCCTATGTGAGTGTCTTGACATACGCGAGATAGAGAGAGAGAGAGAGAGAGAGAGAGAGGCTAGTAAAAAAAAAAAAATCATTGTTGATGGGTGTATTAATCTCCTACCTTTTCATACTGTAGGATATGCAGACTTACAATGTAACAAAATTAACCTACAATTGATAGTAGGAAAGGATTTGTATTTTGAAACAGACACAGTGCCCCCAACTCAGTTTTCACAAATACTATAACAACCAAAGCAGAGAAAAGAGATCTTTGTCACTCAAAGGTCACATATTAGAATCATTACAATGTTGAAGGCATACGCATCTCCTCCTTTAATTAGTGAAGGAAAATGCATATTAGATACTAGAAGAAGACCTGAATAAAAGCTAAATGATGAAAAAACAAGTCATTTAATTAGAGACATGAAATTAGAGGGTTTAATTGAACTGGAGGTATAGTTGTGGTGAATTCTTTTGTATGCTATGTATTGTTTCTATTTTGTCATTTGTCACCTTGTGTAGAACTTGTTGAGCCTAGCTTAGAAGTACAAAATCACTAACACTTAAAAAGCAATTCATTACACTCAACATGTGTTTATATAATAGTAATACAGCGAAATCACATCCAACTCCAAGGGGCTAGAAACAAAAGAACAACATACGTGGTAAAGTAATATAAGCAAACCTCAGAAACATGCTCCATGTGAAATGCCTCTTGCACTCCACCAGGCACTAAGATGCAACTATAACCCGCAGCTAAGAGGGAGATAAAGTTTTTCTTGATTGCAGGAGAAAGACCCAACCATGTCCATATATGCCTCAAGAATGGTGTATAGAACACCTAAGCATAATTTCAAGATAAAGATAAGCGACTAAGGGAGAGAGCAGAGTAAATTTTAGCTTAGGTGGTTATGAGTTATGTATAGGGTGAAAGTCTTACAGCACTGCTTGCGAGGACTTTTATTTTTGGGAGAGGCATGAAACCGGTGAGGTCAGCAAGTGCAACGACACCAATTGGCAGAACTGAATGCGGTTCATAACCGAAGACTGGATAGATTAATTAGTAAATAGTAAATACTAGTACTACTACTACTACTACTGATTGATGAAATTTACTATAAGGGGAAGCAAAACAATGAAATTTACCATAAGGGGAAGCAAAACAATGAAATTTACTATAAGGGGAAGCAAAACAAAACAAAACAAAAGACAAATGAAAGCAAAGCAGGAAATAGTAAAACATAAATGAAAGTCAGGAGGATAGGATAGGATTGGATAGGAGAGTAATCTTAAGTAACCAAACCATAAGCACGGTTGGGATGGAAGGCCTGTAGGTCCTCTACGTGAAGAGTTATGGGGAAGTAAGTGCAAGCGTGCTTACATATGAACCTGCAGCAGCGAATTAAAGATCAACTGGTTAATGTAATGATTGTATAATTGTTTCTCTATAATCATCAATAATTAAAAGAAAAGAAAAGAAAAGAAAAGAAAAGAAAGGAGAAATTAATATATTTGATTAGAAAAAGCAAGCTTTTGCCTTGCCAGTCTTCTGCCAATTTTGCCTTTATCATTGATTGGTATGATGATGAAGAAGAGGAGCAAAGCCAAGACCCTGAAAAGAATTATTCATTAGAATTATTACTAGTACTAGTATTATTATGTAGATGAAAGCTAAAAATAAATAAAAGAAGAGAAAAGCACTAACAGAAGAAAGTAGGAAAGAGGAAGGAAGAAAAACGAGAGGAGTAGCAGAGCCACGTTGAAATGAATGGCGCCAAGCCATATGGCCATGGCTCCCACTCTTCTTAATAAACCCAATAAGCCCAACTCATCTTCATCAAACTCACTCAACATCCTTAGTTTCCCTTCTTCTTCTTCTTTTTCTTCCTTCCGATGATTCCCTTCATTTTGATCAATGGCCTTCTGCTTCTTCTCATTATTCAACTCCAACATCGCTTTCGCTTCTGCTATTATTATTGATCAAACTCCAAAACAAAACAAAACAGCACAAATAAATAAAATCAAACTATAACAATATTTTATTATATTGTATTAAAGCATCGTTAATTCCTTGCCCTTCTTCATCATAGGACTCTCCGTCTTGCACCCTCTAGACTCTGGTCCCTCCAACTCATCTCTGCCATTTTATTTTTATTTTTATTCGGCTTCATGAATTACCTTTAGTAGCCCCTCGTTTATTCAATATTTGACACCCACAAAATTCACACAAGTTGAAATAATATGTAAATCATTCATGTCTATACATAGTGGTTAAAATGTATGGTAGTCTATGGTTAAAATATGTACCATAGAATTTTATATGTAATTTATGTGTCTCTAACGTTACCAATTCTACTAAACGTCCGTTCTCTTCTCATTATAAGATCTCAAAAAGAGGCCGGTTCGGGTGCAACTCAGTTTCGGGGCCAGAAGATACAAAAACCTTACGCGACTTTAATTTGAGGACCAAGCCAATAATTAATTTGCTACAAGAGAATTCGTGGAATATGCATAAATTAATCAAACTAACCCAAACTTTTTGTACATATACCACCACGAGTATAATTATAATGACAATGATATTTTAGAACCAAAATATTTACAAGGTAATTTTGAAGTTGTTAAAAGACCCAAAAAAAAAAAAAACTAATAAATAAACATTCGACTGTGAAAACATGAATATATCATAATTTGATAATCGATAAAAATGTGTATATATGTATATTATTTTCTCGTAAGCTTGTAAGTGTGAACTTAAATAATTTAGATTTAAAAAGTGTCACAGTGAAATAAATATGATAATTTGCGTATAAGAAATAACAGAAGCTGACTTAGACATTTTAAATATATAAATGTTCACTGTCACCGTCTGAACATTTTAAATAACAAATAGAATTTTGATCTCCTACTCCACCTCACATGCTATCTTCACCTCACATGATACGAGTTACTTTACTTTATTAGTTTCTTTTCCTTAATAGATAAGAATGGCTCGGAATTCAAGTATTCAACAGTGACCGACTGTGTGTCAGAGTGGGGGAGTGATAATTATGGGCCATAGAGATAATGTAGAGATAATATAATATGAGGTTTCTAAGAGTTTTACCCAAATATTAAAAAGAATGACAAAAATACGGTACTAAAAGAAATAATGCAGTGAAATAGTATTTTTGAAAATTAAATATGATATTTTTTTTGAATACTTTCATTATTGATTCCTGTTTACTGATTTTTATCTACCAATTTGATTAGTTTCTATCCACCACTTTGATTAGTGGGTTAAGGAAGAATGGAGGAGACTCAAGTCGAGATTCATTTTAGTATTGTTTTGTACTTTAATTTAAATAACCGTGTTTCACAAAATTTGTTGAAAATTACAAATATTTTGACACCGTATACTCCTAATTCTTTTTAGCTTTTGTTCCGTATGAAAACAATATTGCCGTTCGTTTGTAATACGTTCTATTTCGTAACGGTATTCGGCTAATTTTCTCTATATAGGCTTTTTATTTTTATGGGCCTAGAGCGGACAGATAGCTTTGTCATCAAATTTCCCACTCCAGAAATTGTCATTCTCATGAGTCATCAATACATGATCCACCAAAACAAAGAGTGTCATATAGTAGTCTAAAGTTCAAAAAGTCTGAAAGTTTTCAGCCACTACTAAATCATAATATGACATTGAAGATTACATGCGTGCTTATTATGCATGTTAATTATTATCACGTGTTGACTTCTCAAGTACACACCACAACTAAGAGTCTAAGACTAACATCCCCTTGGAAACCACCGCAACCATACTCTGTAATGTCTTCTTTTGCCTTTTCCCTTGCCCTTGGCCTTTGCCACAACTGATTGTTCTCTCCAATATTCATCACCAACATTCTGAGGCACCTCTACTACTCTCGAAGAACTAGACCCCGTCATCGATGTCGATGTGTTTCCTTCATCTACCTTCAGGCACAACTACAAACAAACAAAACCAATAGCTTATCAAAATGATAGAATTTATATTATGGAAAAAGATTTTATCATTTTCCTAATTAGTTAACCTCTAATACTCTCTTCTCAAGCATAGCCAGTCGCTCCATTAGCGTGCCTTTGTGATGAACTTCCTCCATTGCTGAGGACAGAGTCTTAACATTGCAATTATTTTCTGCTTCCATATTTGGTACACCGGCCCTTAAAGACTTCCTTACTGAAGACCTATGCTTTTCCTCCAGAAACTGCAGCTGTACGTATTACATGGTTTCCAGCAATTAACCTTATACAGATTAGACATTGTTGTATGCTACCGAGCAAGAATGCAAGCGATCTAAAATAAATAAAAATGGGAAGAAAAAGACTGTTAGTCTGTTACCAAACGATCTACGCGTTCCAATCGTGGGAGAATAGGAAGGGGTGAGGTAGTGATGATCTCCTGCTTTTCATTTTGGTCCATCGACTTCTTCTAACAATCAGATCTTCAACTGTTGAGTATTTGGCTATTGGCACCCCTTAAGCTGATTTTCTGCCTTGTTTTGTTCCATGTGGTTTGAAGATTATATAAACAAAAATCTTTGACGTGAATGATAAAGAGAACTAGTGCCTTGTTGTGTTCTGTGCTTTGCAGCCCAATGCCCAATGTAGGAGTTCAAAGCGGCCTCTCTAGAGACAATAAATGATAACCAACTCACCATACTATTATATATATATATATGTATATTGCCATACTTTCTTGTCAATATGTCTACACGTTTGACTTTTACTCGGCAAATATTTTGTTCTTATTTCATATTCGTAGCCAGTCATAATCGTTTTTCTAATTTCCGTGAAGCTTTACAAGGTAAAATGCACGACTTCAATGTCCAAGACTGTAGTATTCAGTTGGCTCCATAATTCAAAGATCGCTGAAAACCATTATACTATCATTGCTGTCGTTACTTAATAGGCCAGTCTACGGATATATTTACATACAACATTAGGGTTGCTTTGGTGTTTCTACCAATTTTCGTCATCATCTATTACCCCTCAATCTTTACAGGCAGCATTAGCAACAACATTTCAGACAATCAGATTTTTATGACAGATAACATGACCAAGACTCAAGAACAAACATCATTGCTCCTGTTCTTTGTGAAACAATATAAACCATGCGTGTCCAACGCCCTAGAAGATAATGAACCCTTTCAAGCAAAAAAAAAAAAAAAAAAAAAAAACAAACTAAGATAGTGAACTCATTTGTATATGCACCAATTCAAACGATAAGATGTATATACACGCAATTCAGACTATACATCTTAATACTCGTTGCCGACATCAATCATTTGGTTCTCAATACAATGCATGAAGAAGATCAATAGTAACTAGTATGAAATGCTGGCCATCAGCTGTATACTTCATTGCAAGAGACCCAACTGACAAGCGCTCCAAAAATTCACCAAGCAATTTCTTGTGTAATCTTGCACAATGTTGCAATGATGATATGGAACATTACATGGAATGTCGGCCATCTGCTCTCTCTTTCATTGGTCGTTCTTCTAGAATTTCTTCCAAATCTTCATCATCCCCCCTTTTACCTGCTTGTTCTTTCCAGTAGGCAACCAACTTTTTCAACCGGGCTACCTCTTTTGATGAAACATTTTTGCTAGGATCATTTACTATTGACCTGACTCTTGAAGCATACCTGAATGAACACAAAAAAAAAAAAAAAGAAGAAAAGTGCGTAAGATATATACATCAAAAGCAAAAGCATACTCATACACTAGCATCCCGAATTGAAAGTCATTTGAACTTACAATTGAGTTAAAATACCAAACAACAGGTTCAAACTAAGAATAATTCATGATAGGAGGACTAAATCTTATTACCTGACTAATTTCAATAAACTTATTTTGTCAAACCACAAAATTAAGTTCTAAAAAAGTATCTTTTAGTATTTTTTTTTCAAAATAGCAAACTTCAATTCAATGCATAGCAAACAATTTCAGTGATATACATTATGGAAGAAAATAAAAGAGTGATAGAATAGCATAACGTACATGAGGGAATTGTATGTCTCATCCAAGTTTGATTCAGCTGGAGACACATTGACGAACATGAGGGTTTTAGCATTACCACCAAGCGAGTCACTCATTAACATTGTTAATTTATGGTTTCGATAAGGTATGTGTTGACCACCAGAAGACAAAGCACTTATAACATCTCCCAATGCTGAAAGAGACTTGTTAATGCTTTGAGCTTCTTTAAGTTGATTACCCGATGAGCCTGATTTCTTCACTCTTTCTGAGCCAGCAAGATCCACAAAACTCAACTAAACAGGAAAGCAGTAAATAAAAATATATTAATCCAAGTGAATGCTTCTAAATTACGAAACCACCTTAATAAGAAATCTGCTTTAAACTTTACATACAGTGTCAAAGTGCAAGACGAAAATGGATAAGAAGTACAATTCCATAAGCTAAGATGCATAAACTTAATTATTGAAGATAGTCATACCTTTCCTCTTGCAATCGACTGAGTTTGAAGGTTGGTACTTTCAATAACAACTGACAGTATAAGATGTGATCTTGAACTCTCTTCATTCATTTGAGTTCCAGATGTGTGTCGTTGTTCAGATCCTCTATGAATGATGCTTCTTAAATCCTCATAACTCGAAATTGATAAAACCGTCACATTTTCAACAGATACCATTCCCTAATATCATAAATCAACTAAATATTGAGTTAATCCATAAACAAGTTCCAAAACTAAAAGTCATAAGAAAAATAAACTCAAGACCTTGAAACATTTCTAATAACGTAAAATAGAAAAGTTCATGAAACCAAAATCACCTTTGAATCTTTCTTAATATCCAATTTTAAACGCTTGGCATTTTTGGGTAGAAGAAGATCAACAAGTGTATCTTGATATAACTCAACCATATAGGCCTGCATAAAAATGAACACTGATATCAAATTCAACAAATATAAAATAATTCAGTGAGAAAAATTTTCATTGATAACAACCTTTAATGAAAAGGAGAACTTATTGCCATCTCGCTTCAAAATTTTGAAAAGTTCTCCAATAGCTCGCGGAGTGAGTCCAGGATTTGTCTCTGATCCATATATTGTGAATGTCTTACCAGATCCAGTTTGACCATAAGCAAATATGCACACATTGTATCCATCCACGGCAGATTGCACTAAATACTGTAATAGTAAACCAAGATGGAAACAACATAAAAAATTGCATAAGAACTTCAAAGAGTAATCTCATTTGAAGATAATCTTATTTAAAATTGACAAAACTTGCCCTCGTGTCTTCAAACACGTCTACTTGGGTGGCATCACCATCAAATACACGATCATATGTATGTTGCTTCAATTTATCATCCTTCCATGGATGTTCAACTGTAAACTCATCTAAAGTCGTAATCACATCTTTTTCTTTCTCAACAATCTCCTTGTCATTAAGAGGTCTTAATCGACAGAAAACTCTAATTTTCCCTTTCATATCTGAAATGCATCCAAGAGGGGGAGAAAAAGAGGTTATTTCCCATGAAAATTTAAATTTTAAACCTTACAAAGATTGATTTCTAGGAATCCGACCTTCAATGGTATTAAAGTACCGCTTTCTTAAAAGTTGTTCTTCCTTGTAAAGAACTTCCAACTCAGCAAGTTGAGCCCCTTGCATCCTCAAGATTGCGGCAGTTTGCTCATTCTTTCTATCAATGTCCTAAATTTGAGCAAGGAAAATAAACTGAACAATTTTAGAAAATATAAGTATATTTATTTAGTCAGAAACCAAAACAAATTCTACAATAAATTCAAGTAATTACCTCTTTCATTTCTCTCAATTCGTCTAGCTCTTTTAGATTACTTTGTAATGTAGCCAAATCAGAGTTCTTGACTGCAAGAGTAGATTTGGCAATAGCTAACTCTTGAGTAACCCCCTCAAGCTTTTTTTCAAGCTCAAAAACATGACATTCTAGCATTTTGCGCTCCTGGTCAAATTTTTTCTCAAGCGACTGCATCTGTATTTAACAACAACCACAAACCTTATTCTCCTTTGTGAAGGAAAAAAATAATAACAATTGAAAGAAAAAGGAGAAAAGAAACTCCTCTTATGTGGATAGTATTACCTCATCAGCTTTCTTCTTTTCAAGTCCTGATATCCTTTGCTCCAACAATAGCTTTTCATCTATCAATCTCTTTATAGTTTCTTCTGCCACATGCAACTTCTCACTTTGAAGCTTTATCTCATCTTGAAGCTTGTATAATGCCTAAACAGAAAAAGTTCAACAAGCCACGAGATGTTACATCAAATCCCAAGTTCAAAATTCCAAATCATAAAAATATATCCACCAGATTTTACCTGGTTATTTGCACCAACCGGATCCTTTTTTGTACTGTTCTCCAACACGACATTATTCAACTTAGCCAACCTTGCTTCCATGTTTCTTTTCTCTAACAACATAGCCTAAAAAGTTTAGAAACAGTTATCAGAATCTTCTTAGAAAAGTTTAGTTTGCCACGGATGACATTGAAATTTTACACTTTCGTGCATGCAGCTTGCAAATACACGTATAACAGAAGCAAACCACTGTTGTATGTTGACATTCTTTTGTTCTTTGATCTCTTTTTCAATATACATTATAAAGAGTCAAAGGCCAAATTCAGAATGCTAATTTTACTTACATGGAAAGCCATGTCTTTTTCCTCATACAATGATGAAAGTCTATTGCGTTCAGATATAACTTCTGCCAAGATTTGCGTCTCAGAACTCAAGGATTCTTTCAAATTCTCCAACTCTTCTCGTAACTTTGCTGCTTCATTTTGCTTTTCCCCCAATTCTTGTTGCAACTGCATAAACATACTAATTTATTATAAGCAAAACAAATCCTTCACAGAGATGACAAAGCAATTCAGATAGAAAACAAAATAGGCAATTCAGATAGAAAACAAAATAGGGTTTCCTTAATACATCAAGCAAAATCTTATTGTTGAATTATGCCTCTCCTCTCTAAACCATAGGGACAGAGAAGTCACTCAGAAACTTATTAAGTATTCATAAAATGCAAGGAAACATGAAAGGTTATTGGTGGCATGTTATCTTAGTGAAGCTGTTTAATGCTCAACTTAATTAGTGCCTGGTGTCTATCTTCAACATGTCAAGTAAAAGTATAAGTAAAAGCCAGTAGAGCAAAATTCCATTGTATTCTTGACTTCTGATATGCTTTTAACCTTGTAAGAATCCATTAACCCATCCCCTAAATTCAAGAAGGGTAGATTTTAAGTAATTGAAAAATACAATGTCATAGATGGTGGCTTTATTAAATAACTAGTTTAAATAAAATCAAAATACTTAAGTTTCTTTGATAGCGTACTTGATCAACATTCCTTTGGGATTCTTCAACAACTTTCGACAAATCTTGAACTTGTTTCTCGTAAACTTCCACACTAGATGGCTTAAAATTGTTAGAAAAATCACCATTTGTCGAACAACTGGCAGCAGACCTGGCTTTAGAGTAGCGACGTAACATGACATCATTTATATGTGTTTGAAGAGCAACACAAATTTCTTCTCCCTACATGGAATAGAAAAATTAAAACTCTCATAAAACTACATAAAGAAAAGAAGCCAGATAATTCCTTACACCAAACTCAATGTAAAGAAGAGATGTGTTTACACCTGCTTGGTCTCAAATTGGAATATGTGAAGAACCCCTGCAACTCTCATTTTAAAGAAAACTGCAGTATTGCTACTCCCGAATTGCATTATGTCTCTTAACTCTGCTGAATGTAAATATTCTTTGGGAACTGGACGGAAAAAATGAACCTAAGGAAGGATAAACAAATGATGCTCAATAATGTAGACTAACCCAAGGTAAAATGTTTTCATGACAGTATAAAACACATAATCCTAATACTTACACCCCTCTTATTGATGCCCAAAATAATCCGACCTGGCAAAAGTCCAATGGGATCATCAATCTTTCGAACACTGAAGAAAACTGAATTTCCATAAGGAAGTGTTTTCAGTATTCTCAAAAATTGTTGTCTTGCATCATCTTTTGTCAGATGTTCCTACCAAATAGTAAATAACATGTATGAGATGCAAACTTCCAGCAAACAATTTTTACCATTAAAGGACAAAGTATGACCTACAGGTGAAAGAAAATAATTGTATACTTAAACAATTGTCCAATTAGAATAGGTGAATAAAATTAAAAGTACAGACTTGATATTCGAACATATGATGCCACAAGATAACTAGAAAGAACTTGATCTTTGAAAATGACACTAATAGAATTTTATAAGAGCCTGTAGATACAAGTTGTCATTAGATTCTTGACATAAATTCATAGAAACAAAAAAGCAAAAATATTTCTGTTTTTTTCTTTTCTTTTTTATTAGTTCAACTTTGGTGAGTTGCCCCACTCCTTTCTCTTATGTAGGACTGCTTCAAGCAGATGATACAAATTATTCCTCCAATAGTAAAGGGTCCGGTCTCTATGAGGAAGAAGGGAGACTTTCTTTTTCAAGAGCAAACAGTAGCTCAACGAAAAACATCTAAAAGTTCATCGTAAGTTTATCACTGTAATCTCCGTAAGGCCTCTATTATTCAGTTATAGAATAGTTTTTTTCACCTTTGCTCACCATTTCTTTTTGCCATTATTTTAGCTTTTGAGATGAGACCTCAACTATCTAACTCATTTATCCCTTCTATGCCATGAAGATATTTTCCTTTAGAGCAATTCTTCTTTGCTAGTAATCCACCATTCCTTTATACCTTGATACTCAATTTCACACATATGACCAGACCAACCCTTATGCATCTCTCTTTAGAGCTCCTATGAGAATCAATTAGATAATTGCAAACCAAAGTTGGACTTCTAATACTATTTGCAATTAATATTGCTACGTAATATCTTTAGTAGTTTTGTCTACTTTTCTTGGGCCAATAATTGTTTCTTAGTTCTAATTAGATCTGCATTATTAGATTCCAGATTAAGAGTGCCCTTTTTCCATTTTCCGTGTATTTTTGTTTTGGATGCCAGAAAAACAATAGCAAAGAGCTTATATTTGTGAGCAACAAAGAGCGGTCAAAATTAAGGGGTGATGGCAGAAAACTAAGCAGAAGTTTAAAATTGGGGTTCCAATAGCCTATTTAGCTGTTTTTTCAATTAACTTCTCTCACTAAGAAGTGTCCAAATTTTCAAGTTTTGACCTTAATATCAACATAAATTTAAATGGCCTTACACCTAGTTCAATTTGGTTTGAATTTTGAAATGACATGTAAATGTGGGAAAATTCTTGTAGAAGCATTTAGGCTTACAAATATTTGACTTGCTAGAAAGGTTATTTATACTTTAGCCTAGAGATAAAAAAGCAACAAAGACGACTTAAAAGTAGATAATGCTAGAGCTAGTCAATGACCCATTCACAAAGAATTCCAAAAGTTTTTCTTACCATTGAATGGTAACGCGAGAGAATATCTAACTCCCACTCCCGTTTTGCTCGTGTTATAGCAATTTGTCTTGGTAAGAACCGTTCTAAAAGCGAATTCCAGTCACTAAAAAAATAAACTTATATAAGTTTTATTGAAACACAAGAAAATGCAAAGTCCAATGAGTGGATATTAAAATTTCTCTGTCTGCAGTATAGAATAAAAGCAACTACTACTTATTTCTTCAGAAGGAAAAGTTAATTAAAGGAAAAAGGAAGAGCTGAAAACAGTTAAATAGGAGAAAGAAACAACAAATACTGACGTGGATAATTCTGGAGTGCCCATAAACCCAATTTCAACCACGATCTGCAGTGCAGACAATTGTGCAGCATCATCCCTTCCAACAGGATAATTGCCTAATATATAATCATGTTGCAACTGTAAAAAGATAACCAGACAAAACAAAGCATAGAGGTCAAAGGTCAAGATGAGAATATAAGAACTATTTGATTCACATATTATGAGTTTAAAAGTTCTTTACTTGACTTTGAAGCACATTAACTATAATTCTTTTGTTAGGGAGAAAAATAGAAGATAAATCAAATCAAATGTGATAAACAACTCTAAATTTTAGAACAACCATCGATAAATTTTTTGAAAAGTTGGGTTGGAAATGCAAAAAAATCTTTTGCTAAAACTACATACTTGTACATATGAAAGCTGTACAAACATTGTATCCGCTACAGCTTCATCAGATTCTCGAAACAACTTTTTCTTAAATGTAAGCTTGCAATGCAAAATTTCTCCTTTACTTCGATCCTTTGCAACCTTGAATTCTGCCAATAGGTCCCCTATATACTTGTTATCATCTAACCCTATATACTCCTCTGCATGGGAACAAATTCCACATAACATTAATTACTCTATAAATCCTCAAACAGAGATAAGTTACGTGGACAAAGATATACCATTTCCAGAATCAGGTGACTTTGAGCCAGTTACAACTTTGTGGCATTCAAATAGACTAAAGCTAGAGAATGCTGACAATTTGATTATCCCTGCAAGCTCCTGAAGCATACATGAATTTAATTAGTCATTGCTAGGAGGAGGAAGAAAGAGAAGAAAGAAAACACCAGACCAGTGACTAAATACAAGCAGAGCAAGAGTAAAAAAAAATTTTAATCGATGAAATCCAAATTGCAACAGTTTCATTAGGCAACTTGCAAAGCATTTTATACATATTAGAGCCTTTAGACAAACTTAAGTTACAAAGAAATCCAGACATTTACAATGCCGGCTATAGCTAGCAAGTTGATCACAAATATAGTTGATATGAGAAAATAACTATACACTAAAACAAGTAACAATTTAGCAACCACTAGTGTAAAAGGGAATTTCCAGGAAGAAAATTTTTCCCATTCATATTCTTCCATGTCATCAAATCTCAAGGGTTTCACTCTATGATCTCAAAATCTAGGGTTCAGGCTATTGCTAGCACAAATATCCATGCATGTTATCTAATATTTTTACTGGATTACTTCCTATTGCATAGTTTGATTATGTTTTCCCTCTACTTTTCAGTGGAAAATACTAATAGGTACAAATGCAAAAGTATTACCTCAACAGCATCGGCCACCGTTGTCGCCATGTCATAAGTGATTTCTTCAAAAGTTTCATCCAAAAAAAAAACTATAGTTGTAAGCTTTCGACCAGTTAATAGAGCTTCAATCTCCTCACGTCCTGGTATAGTTTGCCTAGGACCAGACTTAACAGAACGCTTCAAAGCATTTAAAGTGTTTAAAGCTAGAACTCGAACTTCGGAGTCAGTATTTACACCATGTGCTACATTATGAACATACTCAGATAAATAGGCGCCAATGTCCTTGCTAGGCGGCATAGAGGAGGCACACAAATACATCAGCTCCCATGCTTTGACCAGGTATTGCCTGCTAACAAAATCAGTTAGGCCAACAACATTAAGAAAAAAAACATATGAATACTTTTCTACCACAAGCATTATTATGGCCAAAATTCTAAAGCATGAAACAAATTATCAAATCTGGATATAGTTAATACATACGCATACAGAAAATTGACCTCCACATAGACAGACATACCTCTCAGGATTATTCCTAGTTTGTTTAGAAATCTGAACAAATAGTTCATCTCGAAGCTCTATTCTCTTTAGTGTTTGCTTATAAAGTTTTCCCACAAGCTCTATCCGTTCATCTAGGCTTGTTAGAGTAACTCGGTCAGATGAATCAAGTCCCATATACTTCAAAATAATTTGGAACAACTTTGTTGCCTTGCTGACCAGGTCAGTATTAATTTTTAGTAAAGATGTCGGTATTAAATCCTGTAAAAGACAAAAATGTTTTAGATCTTCACAGTTTTTGCATGCATAAATGTGCATAATTGAATGAAACATAACATCAAGTCACCTTTTGGAAACATAACATATCCTCAAATGTGAACTTGTCACGAATTTGAGGTCCAACAGATTTTTTGGAGAAAAACCCTCGTTTTCCAGCAGAATGAATCTGTTTCTGCATTAACCTTAGAAAACCTTCTACCTATAAAGAAGAAAAATATGGAAGACAGGTTATTTCAAGGGATTATTGAATAGGGACAAGAAAGCATAAGGCTCTACTGAATTAGGGTACTTCCCACCTGAAACCTATCGATCAAAGGTATTGCACCAGCAAGCTCTGCAGGAATAGCCATTGATAAGGAAGTCGGGGTACTGCAGGTAACGAGAAGAGAAAAATGCTAATTGTTAGGGGCGAAACAAAACAAGGATGTAAATAAGATAAACTTAAATGCATCACAGATTAGCAAAGCTGAATACTCAACAATTAGGCTACAAATACAAAAACTTGTATACGAGCCGTGTCTTTTGTGATTGGACTTGAATAAGCTGTTGGGTTAATCTGAAAGTACTTTTTATACAGATATATAGATATATAGATATATAGATATATATATATATATGGCTTGTGACATAAATAGTAGAGAATAGACTTACGGTGGTGCGAAATTGGAGCCATCACTATCATATTCATCTCCATTTGAAACGGCAGTAGAGTTGTGTAAGGGAGTATCCTCACTGGCATTGGCAGAGCTGAAAGAGGACCTGCTATTTGTTCGTACACTTTGAGCCATGGACGGTTGCAGATCAATTGTCATTTCAAAGTTGCCAAACTAAAGGAAAGGAAATGAGGGGGCTCGGCCTTACTGGATGGACATAATCCTTTTTACTGAAACAACAAACATAACATAACATAACATAACATAACATAGCATAACATAACAGATGAGGAGAGAGAGAAGATAAGTTCAGAACAGCGTAGCAAAGCGAAAAAGAAACTAAATATCAATCAATTGAATTCTACCCAATTTAATAGGATAAAAAAAAAAAAGAGCGACAGAAAGATTTATCAAATAGAATAAAAAGTTTCCAGATTTGAAAAATAAAATAAAATATAAAGCTAGCAAATCTGAATGAGAATGCACAGAATATTTCAGAAATAAAACATCCATTAACAAAGAGTCACAGTCATAGGGAATGAATAGAATAGATCGAGCTAACTCGTAAAAGAAAGCATTTTAAATTTCAAACAGAATAAAATCACGAAACAGCGCCATCATACCTTTCGGGTTTTTGAGCATTGCAATGAAAAATGAGAAAGGAGAAGGAGAGAGATCTGGGCAGAAGAAGAAGAAGAGTTAAAGAGTGTAATGTATGCAGGCAGTGGAGGGAGAGAGAAAAGAGAAAGAAGCGAAAGAGGAGTCACGGGAGAGGAGAGGGTGTTGTAAAATTAACAATTCAACTTAAATTCAATTTCATTTATTTATTTTTCTGCTGTTTATCACTTTCAACTTCTCAACTCCTCCTCCCTATTTTTCCCATACACCATTCTTTATTTCTCTATATTTTTTTTTATTATTCATTTTTAACCATCACTGTACCAACAAACATCCACATTTCGGAATATTTTTAAGAAAATGAAAATAATTAATCGAACATTCTAATATCTTTTTGGTCCTAAGGACCCCTTATTATCGAGGGCACTCCGCAGAAAATTAATTTACAGCAGAAAACGTAATTCACTACTTTATTCTTTTCTAAAACAAAAAACGGGAAAAATATTTAAAATAATGTCTAAAACATTTTTCCCTCCTTTTTTATTGGGTTTAGCTTTTTGGTTCTCAATTTTTTTTTTTTTTGTGTTATTTAAGTATTAAACATTTTTTTTTTAGGTCATAGATCATTTTGACATATTTTATCTAAAATTCTGTTAAAATTAATTTAAATTAAAAAAAATTTACAATTTTTCAATTGTTTAATAATTTGATCTTTATTTTTTATATTTGTATTTCCAATTAATAATATTGTATTTACTAATTTTTCAAAAAATTAAAATTCTAAAAAATTATTATTATTATTATTATGTTGGTGGATGTAAAAATAAAATATTTCGCTAAAAACAATCACTGTTTTTTTTTTTTTAAAATAAGTTTCAAAACTATACTCTCGAGTAAATTCCTCATTTCCAATAACCCAATTCCAAGTACGGTTTGATTCTAGTGGGTCCCAAAGAGACGCTTTCTAACTCGAAGTCTTATTTTGTTGTGCCGGCAAATTCTGGCAAAATAAGTTCATATATTAATTTAATCGTTTATAATGTTTATATATTTATTTGTTAATGTTATAATCATTATATGCAACTTCATTTTGCTTGGAAATTGTGTGTTCGTAGACCAAGCCAAATTGATTTTTGTGATGTTAAAAGTTTATTATTATCATTTCTCTTCGGCTACATACTTAGAGCATTTGTAATTGTTGAGTTATTTTCAAGTTTTCGACTTGTTTATGCTGGTCGGGTCCGCTCAGAAAAACGGTGATAAAAACATACAAGCAATAAATAACTATAGGAATGGAAATGACCTGAGCGGCTTAACGCGTTAAATAGTTCCGGAATTAAATAAACGAATAGCTTAACCATTTGCTCCTAACTCTCACCGCTCTATTGACCCAACTATATCATTTGCCGGCCTCGCCGGCTTTCGCTTGGAAAATCTCAAGAGAGAAATGTCAATTGGCAACTTTTCTTGATAACATATTTTCCGAGTAAAAGTAATTTTACAAGGAAAAAGAGTAATGCCAAGATACATAAATTATACCAAAAAACTATATACATTATAGTATCATACTTTTTAACCATCATGATAAATAGGATGTGGTCCTATTTTACTTCTATCTACGAAAATAAAAAAAGATTATAAAAAAAGTTTCTAACATTTTTACCTATAAAAAACTAAAAAAATTACAAAATTACATAAATCAGATTTTTTTTTTCAAATTTTTGTACGATTTTTATTAGAAAAATATCGCTTTAAAAAAAATAGATTTATACAATTTTTAAAATGGTTATTGATTACCAGTTATATATTAGTTATAAATACCTTTAATTACTACTTACCAGTTTCTTCAAACTAGTTACTATTTTAAATGACATTTTTCTAAATATTTTTTTAAAACAGTACTTTTCTAATAAAAATCTTGCCGCACCTTAAAAAAAATTCTAAAAACCATATTTTTTAAATTATTTTCAGAAAATACCATATAATGTATAATTTTCTCTTACAAAAATACAGTAGGTTAGATTTATTTTCCAATTCCCAGACCGCATTTTAGAAAAATACCACCTTTAAAAAATATTTTAGAAAATACCACTTTTTAAAAATATTTTAGAAAAATACAACTTTTAAAATAGTTAGTAGTTATTAGTATCTAAAAACTAGTTACCGATTATTAATTATATACCAGTTATAAATACACTTGACTACTAGTTACTAATGCTCGAAAAATAGTTACCGATTACTAGTTATTATTTTAGAAATAATATTTTTTAAATTTTTTCTCAATGAGTGGTAAATTCTAAAAAATACGGTACTAGATCTAAAAAAAACTGAGTCCACCATATTCTGCCAATTGTTTTCTAAAGTTGATGTGCAAGGCCTAATTTTCACTAGTTAAAATGTATGTCAAATGAGCAACCGTAAAATTTTAGGTTTAATTTTTATGTTTTTAGCATAAATGAAGAGAGAAAATTAAAGGAGTGATAGCTCTATGAAAATAGAGTTATTTGTGTTCTTTTGCTTATTAATTTTGTGTCTCTTTGAGTGTTTTTAGTTTAGTTTAGGTTATTTTTGAAACATTCCCCGATTCCACATACGTACGTAAGGGTATTTCTATAAATATTTAGTGAAATCGGGAGACGTTACTCGACTTAGAACTGATAAAATCGGGGAAAATTAAAACTTTTTAANTCTCAAAGTGGGCCTCTCATGAAATTTACATAATGTACACACACAAAATAGGTAGAAAATCGTCTATTAGAAAACCACAGCGTCAAAATGCTCATATACACAAGCCGCGGTCGGAAAGTCGACGCTCCTCCTCCAACTCACATATTATCCATACCTTCTACAATATAAGAATATTAATGAGTATAAAACTCAGTAAATAACATATGCAGATGCAGAGTGCACATGACAGAGAACAAATATTTATATGATTGGGATCCCTGTGTATATTGCATTGCCTGACAAGACCGTGAATTGCATACTGAGCCACTCAGAGAACGTATAACATATCATGAGCTATATGGAGGTCTTGAGCCCCAGAAAATCCCCTCTGTGTACAGCAGAGGTCCACCCCATACCGCCGTCAAAGTGTTCCCGTAGGAACCATAATATCCCCGAGAGGACCAAAGTGTTCCCAAAGGAACAATATCATATATTTGGGCGCTCGCCCGCCACACCCTATTCATCAATACTCGTCAGACAATATAAATACACCACATGTTCATATCTCATGCAAAGTTGAATGACAAATACGTATGTACACATATCCACAGATTCTATATCCATAAATTCCAGAAATTCACAGAATAAAGAATTTCTTACATTGCAGGTGTAACATTACTTACCTCGAATTTAAGCTTCTAAATTTCTGTTTGTGAAATGCTCATAGCTCAAGGTACAAAGGACGTGTGCCTAACAATTTTCGACCATAAAAATCTTAATTCCTTAAAATCACAATTCAGCATGCTAGTGGAACTAACTCCTATAAAATAACTCCAACAAAATTAAACAAGACACAAACCAATGTCTCTAATTAAGAGCCTTCGCTTTTTGAAATTCATATATGATCCAGAAAGTACATAACATTTATTTCAACTATGCGATACTAATAGTCAAAACATTAAGCTATTATAAAAGTACTCAATAAATTTTATGATATAAGAATACTATCTGTAACTTTTTTTTGTTTTCTGCTAACATTCCTATATATATAACTATTAACAAGGCAATAAGTGGTGGAAATAACTTAGCTCAAATAACAAGAGTCTAATCAATAAGGAAATCGACCATCACCTAACTTTTTCCAGTAATATATATATATATATATATATATTCACAAAGCAACAACAGAAGGATATGACTTAGTTCAAATAACATGATTCTAATTAATAAAGAAATTGATCAAGACCTTTTCCACTAAAAACACGAATATCAAAGATGAAGCGTAATCAAATAAGCATATATGTATATTTATTACTACCATAAACTACTATCTCTACAATTAAATTCTTTGCTGGTAAAGATATATATATAACTATCGGAAAGCATCAACCAGATTTTAGAACATATAAGGTCAAATAAATATATAAATCTTTATGACAGGAAAAGTAAATTCTCAACATAACAAAACTTGGGTAGAGAGTAACGAAATAGAGATCAATCTTGATAAACGAAAGTGGAGACCAACCTTGATAAGCGAAATTGGAGATGATAATACCTATTACTACTCAGTGATGAAATGGAGGGGTAAAGTTTATCATGAAACTAGTGAAGTGTTAAGTACTGGTAAAGGTTTGCCGACACACCAAGTCGGCTCCAGTCCAAATTTTTATCTCTTTTTTTTTTAATATATAAATATTAAGCTAGTATAAAATAGTTACTTGAATCTTCTTATTTTTGTATAAGTCAGATGCACAATTTATAGAAAGTAATCCTAAAAATAACATGTTGAGAACAATTATTAATAAAGGAACATTATTTCAAATTAATAACTACACTTTCAAATAAAATTATATAATTCACTGAAAACAAACACTTTCTAATTAAATAACATGTCAAATAATCTTATTTCAATTAATTTTTACAATTAAAGACAAACACACAAAACATATGTGAATTTATTAAATAGAAAAATTTAAATATATGTGACTGAATAATTCGAAAATTCTAATCATATTAAAATGTAATTATTAGTCCCCTCTAAACACATCAGACTTGTACTAAGGAGCTTATTTTGAGCATTTCACTGCAAGATTACTTAGAGAATTACGATCAATAAGTTACTAAATTAATATTACAAATTATAAATAGTATGCACACATGAAATAAATTTCTAAAACATGAACCAAATTATCTAAACAGGTAAGATGGATATATAAAA
>JXTB01000252.1:6291-40978 GCA_002914805.1 Parasponia andersonii
TTTATGTTACCCAATTGTATAGTTACCCGTTTACATAATTAGGATCATAGGGACATAGGGTTACCTTTACCTATATAAAGGGGACTCAATGTTCCGAAGAAGGATCAAGTTTTGAGTATTCCAATTGTTTTTAAGTTTTCCAATTTCCAGACGAGACATTGCATCTTTGAGTGCTTGTAATTCTCTATAAAATAGTGGAAAAACAGTGGACGTAAGCTCATTTTTTTCAGGCCTGAACCACTATAAAATCTTCTCTCTTTATTTGCTTTGATTATTAACTCAATTCGCACAAACCACGTCTCTTAATTTTTTCATTCGCACAAGCCACATCTCTTAATTTTTTCTAAATTTATTGTTGATAAAACCTCCATCAACAATTTCTTTCCTGAATGGTTGATTGCCAATCTAAACAGACAACCTTTTCGGGGGGGAGGGCGGGGGTGCGAATACAACTACATATAGTCAAATGTTGATCGGAGTCAACATAAAAGGCGACTTATACTTCCAAGTAATATATAGTCATTTTCTGTTTACTTAAAGCATTAAAGTCAGTCTTCTTCAAAAAAAGTTATAATATTTTTTGTTAGAAAAACATGAAAAATTAAGCATAAATGATGACTGTACCGGCCGGTGAGAGTTGTCTTCACCTTCAAGCTATCACCTCAATTCCCACACCAAAATGAAACGGTCTAGTGTATGTTGATTCGTAAGAACTAGATAGAGAGATGAGGCCTGCGTGTTTTCTTGTGTGTTTGTCTCAGCTACTTTGCTATTTATTTATCT
Organism: Parasponia andersonii; assembly: GCA_002914805.1. Taxonomy (NCBI): domain Eukaryota; kingdom Viridiplantae; phylum Streptophyta; class Magnoliopsida; order Rosales; family Cannabaceae; genus Trema; species Trema andersonii. Next base: position 7,075 of record JXTB01000252.1, read on the forward strand.
CCTTCAGGGAATCTTTTGCAGTTGACAGCTTAGGACCGTTGGAGTCCATTACCGATATTGGCGGAACAACATTGGTTTCCCCAAATGGAAGCTTTGAGCTTGTTTTCTTCAGTCCAGGTAGTTCGAAGAGTCGTTACTTGGGAATTTGGTACAAGAACATCCCAATTCAAACTGCTGTTTGAGTTGCAAATAGTTGCGATCCAATAAAAGACATGTCGGGTTTGTTGACACTAAACAGCTCTGGCAATGTTCTTTTGTTGGGACAAAACAATACTGTCGTTTGGTCAGCGACGACGATGACGAGAAGGTCAACAAAACAAGTAAAGAAGCCAATTCTTCAGCTTCTGGACTCTGGAAATCTTGTCATTAAAGATGAGAAAGATGGAGACCCGGAAACTTATTTGTGGCAGCTTTGACTATCCTTCGGATACTCTGTTACCGGGGATGAAAACAGGGTTTAACTTGAGGACAGGGCAAAAATGGAACCTTTCAGCATGGAAGAGTGCAAATGACCCTTGTGCTATGGATTTGACCTCTGGGATAGAGGCTCATGCCTACCTTGAACTATACACCCGAAAGGGCACAGAAATATATTATCGTCATGGCCCGTGGAATGGCCTTCATTTCAGTGGTTGGCTTTATTTGAGGGCAAGGCAACACCAGGTTTGTGACTTGGAATTTTTCCCCACACAACGATGAGGAGGTCTTTTTCAGGTATTATGTCAATATTAAGTCTGTCGTCACAAGGGTCATCCTGAATCGTACTACCAGTGCCCGCCAACGGCTTGAATGGAACGAAGCGGTGAAGACTTGGAGCCTTTTCTCTTCTGCTCCCACAGATTACTGCGATAGCTATGGGCTGTGTGGAGTCAATGGAAACTGCTTCATAAGCTCTAACCCGGTCTGCCAATGTCTTAAGGGTTTTAAGCCTAAGTCTCAGGAGAACTGGAATTCAATGGTTTGGGCTGAAGGTTGTGTAAGGAACACTCGACAGAGCTTCCAGGACAAACAGAAAGATGGGTTTATCAAATTTGCTCAGTTAAAAGTTACTGATACTAAGCATACTTGGGTTAACCAAAGTATGGATCTAAAGGAATGCATGGCCAAATGCTTGAGCAATTGTTCTTCTATGGCTTTCTCAAATACGGAAATCAGAGGAGAAGGCAGTGGCTGTGTTCTCTGGTTTGGTGATCTAGTAGACATTAGACAAATACCAGGTGGTGGGCAGGATCTATACATTGGAATGTCAGCTTCTGAACTATGTAAGTACCTAAGTTGAATATACTTTGATCTAATAAGCAATTCCAACAGTTTACTATATTTGGTCTGTTTAAACTACAACTTGACAGGTAAAAGGCGACTGTAAAGTGAAAGCAATATTGATTGTTGTGACTGTCATTGGAGTAGTTTCTGCGATATTATCAGCTGGCTACTTCATTTGGAAAAGGTCTTTAAAAGGTAATTTATGTCAAGCTCATATATTAACCGAATTAACTTTTCTAGGCTCCTCTTGATTTCTGTTTGAATCTTATATGAAGAATCTTAAGAAATATGCATTTTAGCAAAAAGTAGAAGAATTCAAGAAAATGGAATTCAAGAAAATGGAGGCCAAGAAGAAGACTTGGAGCTCCCCTTGTTCATGAGTTCAGGATACGAGTAAATGAGTTTAAAAACGAAGTAGTACTTATTGCCAAACTTCAACATTGAAATCTTATAAAGCTTCTTGGTTGTTGAATTCAAGAAGATGAAAAGTTGTGAATTTACGAATATATGCCTAACAAAAGCCTTGACCTTTCCATTTTTGGTTGGTATCTTTTCATACAATTGTTATTTTTAGTGTTTCAAAACAAATTTTTGGTGTATATAATTATGTTTACTAATTGGATATTTTTCAGACCAAATGAAGGCTAAACTATTAGAGTGGCCTAAGTGCTTCGAAATCATATGTAGTGTTGCTCGGGGGCTGCTATATCTCCATTAAGATTCAAGATTGAAAATAATACATAGAGATCTCAAAGCTGGTAATATTTTACTTGATAGTGAGAAGAATCCCAAAATTTCAGATTTTGGAATGGCTAGAATTTTTCGAGGAGATGAAATAGAAAGAAATACAAATAGAGTAATAAGAACTTAGTGAGTATTCGAGCAATGGTCTCTTAATATGTATGGATCTACTACTTTTCCAATTGATGAGTTTAATCTCGTATCAATGATATCATCTGTGCAGTGGTTACATTGCTCTAGAATATGCTCTCAATGACTTATTCTCAATAAAATCCGATTTTTTTAGTTTTGGTATAGTAGTGTTGGAGATTATTAGTAAAAAGAAAAGTAGATCAATTCGCTCTGGAAATGACAGCCTGACCCTCACTAGACATTTAAGTGTTTAATAAAAAGAAAAGATACATCATTTTCTCAGGACTTTAATTTGAAACCCCAACTTGAATGAGGCATTATTTGAAGACATTAGTAGATTTCTTCAGAGTCGAAAAAGCAGATTATGAAGTTGTGAAGAAATATTTCAAATTATATATATATCTGTTTCATAATTGTATATTAGTGATGGTATATAGTACTGAATATATTTCTTAATATTTTTTAGCATAATATGTTGATAATGATGAATGGTTTTGGTTTTGAATATGAATCGATCTATCTAGGCATTGAAATTAACGAAGGAAGGCAGGACTGTTGAAATGGTTGATGGGTGCTTAAAGGATTCATGTAATTTATGTGAAGTATTGTGTTGCATTCATATTGGTTGGTCTCTTATGCGTGCAACAATGTCCTATCGATAGACCTAGCATGTCTTCTGTTATTATGATGTTGGGCAGTGACAGTGTATTGCCTCAGCCCAAGAAACCAGGCTATTTTATGAGGACAGATCAATCACCAGAAGGGTTTTCTAACTCATCTCCAACAAACGACGTAACCATGTCAATACCAGAGGCTAGATGATAATTATTGTCATTTTGACCTTTGTCTTTTTTTGACATGCGGTGTAATTACAGATTAATAACCGCTCGTATTTTCAGTGGCTTTTGTTCTCGAACCACAAAAGATGTAATTTTCTCATGCTCATGTTGTAATTTTAAATTTGTAATTGCAAACTTACAAGAATGAGACCGTTTTCTAATTCAAAAAGAAAAGAAAAAAGAATAATTATCATTTTTCTTTAACCAAAGGACACGTGTATTTTAGTGACAGGATAATCTGACATGTCATTATATAATGCCGCTTTGTTCTGAAAAGGCAAAAAGATAAAACAACTAGTCATTTTTGAGTTGATTTGTTACTTGACACGAAGGAGCGATTGTTTTCAAGGTAATCAAGGTACGAGATACAATTATCAAATACCTTCCACGACAATTTTATTTTACTTTTTTTTTGAGGATAAAATAGGTCGGTGAAAGTCATATTTGTTATAATGCAACGATGTATTGTTTTAATATGATTTTTTTTAAATAGGTCGGTTAAAGTCATATTTCTTATAATGCAACGATGTATTGTTTTAATATGGTTTATCGTGCAGCACTCGTTGAACTTCTATGTTTTAAATTAATACCTATTTTTTTTATTAAAAAAAATTTATTGAGCCCCACTGAAAAATTATGATTCTAAGTGGCTGAGTGCTCTTAAAGAAGCCCGACCATATTCGTTATGTATACAGTTTGTTTTTATGGTGTAAACATGACCTTTATTCACACATTTAAAAAATGCTCTTTTCTTGATTTATGGAATGTTGTTTGACTAGTAATTAAAACATCATTACTAAAAAATTTCACAATGATTTTGTTTTCTTTAAAAAAAAAAAAATCATCATTAAAACATTTATTCACACATTTTATTCTTCTCTTTTTTACATTAGTTTTCCAAAATAGACAATTTTTTTTTATTTAAATAAAAGACTACCAGAGAGAAGAAGCATCGAGAGGAAAGAGGAATCCTTATTAGGTTGTCACTCAACTACTTCCATAATCATTGCTCAACAAGCCCAGAAAGACCAAAATTTTTAATAATAAAAGAAAATTAAAGAATTAAGACTTAAAGACAACTAGCCCGGAGGCAAACAAAATAGTAAAAGACCTAAAGAAAGGAAACTAAACTAGTCTTGCTAAAACCCGTTAACACAAAATCCAGTGGAAAGAAAACTGAGTCAGAAGAAAGTACTCAATCTGGATTCAATAATGAATTGATGGCTGGTGGTTTTGATTCTTTTGAATATTAACCTACGCATGGAAATTGACAAATGAAGGCAAAGCAAGCTAAGAGAACTACTTTATGAGTGCTCAAGCGATTCACAAAATGCATTTGAAGTTTTCCATTGTAGGCTTCTAGCCATGTTAGGTCTCTTATGCTGACAGCAAAATCATGTGGAAAGAAAGGGAACGAATGATAGGACTACCCTTTTTCAGTACTTCTGTTTTTCATTGTTTCACATATGGACCTCATTATATTATTGAAATGTCAGATTTTTCGATTAGAGTCTACATATTAAATATTAAACAGACGATATGAGAGTGAAAATAAGAGTAAAAAATAAAAAAAATTACAGAAGCTAATTTATAAACACTCCTCTCTGATTTCTTATCGACGATCTGCTTCTAAACTCCAATGGGAATCAGCTCCTATTATACTTGAAATTGTGCTTGGAGGCCAAGCTTCTAGAAGCTAGATGACTTTAGTGACACATAAGACCATCGACAGGTTAAGATATATGTTGCTGTCCATTTAATTTAATTCTTTAAAGGGTGACCCCACCATTTAACCAAGAGTCGTGGTTGATTATTCAACTCTCTCTGCAAACATTTGTCGCGTCGTGTAACTGTTAGTTTGTGCAATAAGGTCCACTGGACAGACTCAACGTGTCGTTTTGATATACTAGGCAGTGATGAATACCGAATTCCATTACCCCAATACCAAAAAAATAAAAAAATAAAAAAAAAAGTAGAGACATTAAGCAATAAAACGTTACCTTGGATCATCTCCAACAAACGACACAACCATGTCAGCACTCGAGGCTGATGATGATTAAACGACAATCACACCAAGTTAATATGCGGCAGCGCAAGATTCATGACTAGCAAATATTAAATTTCAGTTACGCATTTTGTATATCCGGTTACTGGCAACTGGCGTTGTGACTTGTTTGCACATGATGTGAAATATCTTACTGATGTTTTTATTTCTTATTTTATTTTATATATATAGATAAATAGTCAATGTAGCCTAAATCAACAGAAGAGTCGGCAGAAACTTCCAAATACTAACCCGTCGTTCGCTGTTACGCATTAAAATCAAAGTCTTATTGTCAAAACTAGTTGCTGTGAGTTAGACATAAGCAGAGGAATTTTCATAGAAAAATTGAACAATTGAGCATTATTAGGCGACTTTGACTTTACTAAGGGGACCATAGGAGTTATGTGGGGTACGAAAATGTGGACTTAATTGCCTTGACATTCACGTTACCATCCCAAAACGCAATAAATGGTCTATAGTACGTTGATTTGTAAGATACTAGAGAGATGAGGGCATCTTTTCTTTTGTGTTCATCTCAGCTAATTTGCTGTTTATTTTTCCTCTTGAAACCATCTTTTGCAGTTGACAGCTTAAGACCATTGGAGTCCATCAATGATGGCGGAACCTTGGTTTCGCCAGATGGAAGCTTTGAGATTGGTTTCTTCAGGCCGGGAAGTTCGAAGAATCGGTACGTGGGAATTTGGTATAAGAACATCCCAGCTCAAACTGTCGTTTGGGTTGCAAACAGGTGCAGTCCAGTAACTGACAGTTCGGGTTCGTTAACTCTAAACAGCTCTGGCAACCTCGCTCTTTTGGGACAGAACAAGACTGTCGTTTGGTCATCGACGATGACGACGACGAGTTCTATAAAACAACCCTTAAGGCCAATTCTTCAGCTTCTGGATTCTGGAAATCTTGTCATCAGAGATGAGAAAGATGGAAACCTGGATACTTATTTGTGGCAAAGCTTTGACTATCCCTCGGATACATTGTTACCCGGGATGAAAACAGGGTTTAACCTAAGGACAGGGCATAAGTGGTATCTATCAGCTTGGAAGAATGCAGATGACCCTTGTCCTACAGATTTAACTTGCGGGTTAGAGCCTCACGCCTACCCTGAATTATCCATACGCAAGGGTGAAATGGAGTACTACCGTCATGGCCCATGGAATGGCCTTCATTTCAGTGGTACGGTTCATTTAAGGCCTAACCCGAATTCCCAGTACGAATTTGTGCACAACGATGAAGTTTTTTCCAGGTACTATATCAAGAACCAGTCAGTCCTCACAAGAATGATCCTGAATCCTACGACCAGCAAGCGTGAACGACTTCAATGGAACGATGAAGAGAAGACTTGGAGCCTTTTATCTTCAGCTCCCACAGACTACTGTGATAGCTATGGGTTATGTGGAGTCAATGGAAACTGTGTTATAAGCTCTAACCCGGTCTGCCAATGCCTTAAAGGGTTTAAGCCTAAGTCTCCGGAGAACTGGAATTCAATGGCGGTCTGGGCTGAAGGTTGTGTAAGGAACACTCCTCTGAGCTGCCAGGATAAAGAAAAAGACGGGTTTATCAAGTTTCCCAACTTTAAAGTACCAGATACTGAGCATACTTGGGTCAACTGGAGTATGAGTATGAAGGAATGCAGGGGTAAATGCTTGAGCAATTGTTCTTGTATGGCTTATTCAAACACAGATATCAGAGGAGAAGGAAGTGGCTGTGCAATGTGGTTTGGTGATTTAATTGATGTTAGACAAATTCCAGGTGGTGGGCAGGATCTATATATTCGAATGCCAGCTTCAGAGCTATGTAAGTACCTAACTATAAATAAATTTTGATCCCATAGTAAACGATCAACATATTAAAGTTAACTACTTTAGTGTAACATATATTTGACATATATAAACTGCAATTTGACTTTATTTTGCTCCTCTTTCTCGGAATAATTACAAACAAAAAAGCAAAAGGTGATGGCAAAGTGAAAGCATTGATCATTGTAACTGTTATTGGAGTAGTTTCTGGGATGTTATCGGCTGGCTATTTCATTTGGAAAAGGTCAATTAGAGGTAATTATTATATTCTCATATTTAGGCTGTTCTTGTTTTCTATTGCCTTCTTATATGAAGAACCTGATGAAATATAGAATATATATATATATATATATATATATATATATATATACACATATATCCATTTCAGAGAGCAGTAAAATAATATGTCACGAAAATGGATGTCAAGAAGAAGACTTGGAGCTCCCATTGTTTGATCTATCCACAATGTATACGGCCACAGATAACTTTTCATTTCACAATAAGCTTGGAGAAGGTGGCTTTGGACCTGTATACAGAGTAAGCTCTTCACTGCTACTTTATTGAAAATATGAAAGTAAGAAAACATTAGAAAAATGACAAAAGGGTGTTTAGCAGTTCTTTTGGTTTAAGTTGTTCAGGGAAAGCTAGAAGATGGACAAGAAATTGCAGTAAAGAGACTTTCAATCAGTTCAGGACAAGGAATGAAGGAGTTTAAAAACGAAGTAGTACTTATCGCCAAACTTCAACATCGAAATCTTGTAAAACTTTTCGGTTGCTGCATTCACGATGAAGAAAAGCTACTAGTTTACGAGTATATGCCTAACAAAAGCCTTGACTCTTTCATTTTTGGTTAGTATCTTTTGGGACTACTTTATTCTGTCAAGATGTGAACATAACATAGAAGAAGCTTTTGTGTTTAGTATGTAAAACAAAGTTTTGGTGCAAGTTTACTAACTTGGTTTTTTCAGATGAAAAGCAAGCTAAGTTATTACAGTGGCCTAAGCGCTTCGAAATCATATGTGGCATTGCTCGAGGGCTGCTATATCTTCATCAAGATTCAAGATTGAGAATAATACACAGAGATCTCAAAGCTGGTAATATATTACTTGATAGCGAGATGAATCCCAAAATTTCAGATTTTGGTATGGCTAGAACTTTTAGAGGAGATGAAATGGAAGGAAATACAAGCAGGGTAGTAGGGACTTAGTGAGTACTATTCTGGCAATGATCTCTATATGAATCTAATTGTCTATTTTTTTTCTAGTTGATGAGTTAAAACTGATATAAATGACTTTATGCATTGCAGTGGTTATATTGCACCAGAATATGCTTTTAATGGTTTATTCTCCATGAAATCCGATATCTTTAGCTTTGGTATAATGGTATTAGAGATTGTAAGTGGAAGAAGAAGTAGAGTACTTCGCCCTGGAAATGACAGCTTTACGCTCACTGGACACGTAAGTATTACAAAAACAAAAGATACATCAACTTCTTATTTAAAAATAATTTGAAACTCCTAGAAATAAGACATTATATCAAGACATTGGTGGATTTCTTCGATAGTGTGTGAAATAGCATTTTATGAAATTAGAAACAAATATTTAAACCATATATTTTGTTTCATAATTGTACGTTGTAAATAATCAAAATCACTTAAAATGAATAAATATTTAAAACTAACATATTGTTTCATAATATTACGTTGTGGATAATCAACTTACTTGGAATTTTTAAAGATTCTGAATGTAATTGGTTTTTGAATATGAATTTAGGCATGGAAATTGATGAAGGAAGGAAGGGCTGTTGACATGGTTGATGGGTGCTTGAAGGAGTCATCTAATTTGTGTGAAATACTGCGTTGCATTCATATTGGTCTCTTATGTGTGCAACAATGTCCTGTGGATAGACCTAGCATGTCATCTATCGTTTTGATGTTGAGCAGTGAGTGTGCGTTGCCACAGCCTGAAAAACCAGGTTATTTCATGGAGACAAAATCACCACAAATGTCTTCTCAATCATCTTCAACAAACGAAATAACCATGTCAATAGTAGAGGCCAGATGATGTCCTTTGTCGTTTGATCTTTATTATTTTTGAAAGAAATATGACATGCCGTGTAATCAAGTATAAATTTTTTTGTCTTTTTATGGAAATTATCACTAAAATACTATCTGTTTTAAACAAATATAAAAAAAATAAAAAACTTTATGTTTTTATAAATTCAAAATAAGTACTTTCTATTTAAGAGAAATACTAAAATACGATTTATTTTGAAATAAGTTTGAAAAATAACCTTTAAATTGTTAAAATTTTGTAATAAATACCTTTATTTGAATAATTATGTCATTTACTATATTTGATTAGTCAATGGCTTCAAAATAAAATTAGTTAAATTAATATTTTACCTTTTAGTATATTATTTTAAGGCACACACAATACATGAAAATAAAGAGAGAGGGAGAGAGAATTTATATGGTCAAATATCTCTTAAAAAAATTCTTCCCTCCATAATTGCTGCCTTTGACACAAAAAATTTTTGTCACTTTCGAAATTTTTAAAAATTTTAGATTTTGTTGTTCTTTCTAGATTTGTGCTACAACTATGGAGGGAAAAGTCCTTTTTTTTCCCTTCTGTCACTTTCAAAATTTCCGAAAATTTTAGATTTTTTTTCTTTTTCTGGATTTATGCTACAACTATGGAAGGAAGAGTTTTTTTTAAATGAAGTTTTAGACAGTATATATTATATCTCCCTTCATTTTTAAGTAGGATCTGAGCCTTAAAATAATATAATAAAGAGTAAAATATTAATTTTACTAATTAGTTTTAGGCATTTAACTAGTCAAAGATAGCAAATGATATAATAATTCTAATACAAGATATTTATTTTAAACTTTCAATAATACAAATCTCTTTTTCACACCTTTTTAAAAAAGATGGTAATTTAGTGATAATTTCTCTTAAATATAAGTTACTTACTTTGAATTCCAAAAAACATAAGGTTCTTTTCCACACTAATTTAAAACAAATGATATTTTAGTAGTATTTTTTCATCTTTTGTGTCATTTTTCTCAAACAGCAATTTATTTTGTTAGGGATAAATCGCTATGCTATTTTTGTTAAGCCCAAATAACATTATATCTTAACTGTGGAATAATCTAACACGTAATATACTTAGTGTCATTTTATTTTGAAATGGCAAAGGGATTAGACAACCAATTAAGACTAAAAATTGAGCTTACACCAGGTAGATCAAGTAAATGCTCAAATAGCCTATCAAAACTTTCAGTTAACTCAATAACATGGCTCCACCCATTATTTATTGATATGACCTAACCCCTTCCCATAAAACCTTATTTTTTTTCCTCTTCTCTCATTTCTCTCTCCAATTCTCTCTCTCTCTCTATTCTCTATTTTATCTAAAATTTGAAACAAAAATCCCACAAAACAGGAATTAAAAATCATCGTGGAATTGAAAAATAGTTTATCAAAGTTAGTTTTTAAGATCTTCAACACATTATTCTCGTCTTAATGAACCAAAAAAATCTTAAAATGACTAAAATCCATTATGCCAAAACTTTGCATCGAGATCGAAAATCTAGCGAAGAAGAAGAAGATAGTAGAAGAGAAAAATATCCTAGTAGATCGGTCAATTAGAAAAAAAAAAAAAACCGATAGATTATGGTAGAAATGTTCGACTTTTTTTTAGTGTTTATACAAAAGTCCTTATTTTTTTGAGTTTGTTTATGTCTATTTCTCTTTGTGTCATAACATGGGATTTTTTTGTGAAAATTTTGATAGATTTGTCTATATCCGTATCATTTTCTCATTTATTGTAGAAATAATTTTGAGTAAAACCCTTTATGGGATTTCTTGATGTAGGATTAAGTTCTTCTAGACATAAGGTCAAGTTTTTCTTGACCCTAAGTCAAGTTCTTATTTATCTTCCATGAGTCAAGTCATACTTGACCTTGGGTCAAATCTCACTTGACCCTGACTTATTTAATTTAACTTAATATTTTGCTATTTTCTAGCAAGGAATATGTGATATTTGTGATGAAGTATAGCAAGTTCCTGATGTCTGACAAGCTTGTTACTAAGGTCACTACAGAGAAGATGAAATACTTTCGTCATAAGTTTACATACAAGTTATATTATTATATATTATAGAAAGAGGAGTCAAAACTAACCAAGGGAAATGACCCAATTTCTACGAAAAAGACAATAATTTATTTTGTGGATATGTCTTAGACAATTTTTTTGTTATTCATGTCTAGTTTTTAATTTTGTTTTGTTGTATTGGCATAACTGTTATGTTATCTATAATTATATATTTAGTATACTTTTCAGTGAAGTTTAGTTAATTTAATAAATAATTTGTTAACTACCCCAAGTTAAAAAAATTTTGATACGATGTCAGGAACTTCTTGACCCTAAGTCAAGAACTTCCTTATTCAAAGTCAAGAATATCTTGAACACACGTGAAAAATAGCTAAAATTTAGAGTTAGTACCGATCTGATTGCTAGAATTTCTTTCATACTGCATTCTTAGAATTTATACCAAATTAAGTCTGAATTAAATGAATTTCGCACAAGTGATCTTATTGGTGAAAAGATTATTTTTTATGTCTACAAAATAACTCAAAAATCATATCCTCAGAATAACGTCTTCCATGATACATAAATTGATACATTTAGTAAATAAAGGAGAAATGACTTCAAAAAAATTTTAAATATAGGTCAAGATTAAATTGACCTCAAGGGTTAGTATCATATTGACCAAAAGTCAAGAAGATTTTTACCTAAGGTCAAGTTAGTCTTGACCATACTTCAAGATCAGTTTGATCTATGACGTGACAAAGAGATCTATTAGACATTAAGAAGACAACATGGAATACACCAAAATATAGATTTTTTAGCTCATTATTGCTCAGATCAATATTCTATTTCTCCTTCAAACATCACTCACTCATTACCAACCATAAAAAATAATTCATGAAAAAATAATTATTTATTTACTTTCAAAATCCTAAAAACTCTCCACCTATGAATGCTAAACTTCTTTCTAGCAGAGGTTTTCAATAAAAAGTAAAAAGACTGTTAAGAAAGAGAGAAAGAGAGGAGTGGAGAGAGAGAGAGAGAGAGAGAGCACGCAATAATATCCAAAGTTTCACGTTCTTCATGAGATGGAGAGATTAATCGAGCAACAGAAGAAAAAGTGATTTCATGTTTTTCATGAGATAGAAACCAAACTCTAATTTTAGAGAGAGAACTGAAAAAAAAAAATGAAAATAGAAAGGAAACAATGGGAAAATATAGCAAAACAAAATAACATCAATTTAATGCTCCCACCTATCAAGTTCTCACTTTTGGCCAATGGCAGATTAGAAAACCCATTTTTTTCTCTCTCTAACTGGTCCTAAGTATTACTCCCAAAAAACGTCAGTATATGAATATAGTCCTTGAAAAGAAAAAATGACCCTAAACAGTCCTAGTCATGTGCTTTTCTCCTTTTTTTCATGTACGAGATAAACGACATATTGCTTCGAATAAAGTTTTATCCCCTTAATTCAACAAATCAGGAGTGTTGACTCATACTTTGTATTATCAGCCCTACTTTCATATTTTGAAGCTAACACACACATGATTAAGAACTAATAATCTACTTGAGTATGTAACAAGCTAATTTCAAAGGATCACAAGACATTCAAGATGAATTATGGAAAAGAGCTTGAAGACAAAGTTCAAAAATACAAAACCTAGACTAACAAAAGTTATATACTTAGTTCTTATACTTAAATATATGTTTACACATAATATGGTCTCAATGGCTCAAATTTTTTATAAAATTAGAAATTTGCAAAGTAACACTATCAAACTTGTTTATCTCAAATTAAAATATGAAATTTATTTTACACAAGCTTTTAAATTGATTTATTAATTTATATAGTTTCCATATTACAAAAAAAATCAAGTTATGGAGTCACAATTTGAAAAAAGTCGAAAAAGATTTCAAATAAAAATCAAAATATGCTCTCTGGCAGTTTCAGTAGACTAGTCCCCAGAATCGGTCGACTGATTCCTCTGTCCAAAGATTTACAACTTTTCAAATTCGACTGTTAAAACTGCACTACTAATGGCTAGTATTTTAGGTTGATTGAAAATACACTTTCAATCTATCAAAAATGATAGATTGTCTGTCAAATGGTCTAAAACGGCTAGTTTTCATTCTAATATATAAATAAAAGCTTTTCGAACACTTAAAATAACTTTTGAACTTTCCTACATTGCTTTAATCATACATTCAAGCTGTCCAAAATAATCTTTGTGATTCAAACTTTCAAATCTACTTTTTTACAAAACTTAATTGCGGCAGACTAGATTATATCTTGTGTTCTCATTTATTCTCTCAAAGCTTAACTTGTATCTATCATTTTCTTAAGGGAAATTCTAGTTAAGTGTATCAATAAACAAAAATCAAAACTATATTTGTGAGGTGAGGTTAACACTGAATTCATAAACAACCTAGCTTAGGTTAGATTGGCACCAAAATCCAAACATTCCGAGTTAAGTGTGATAGAGCTGGATTCAAAGCTATTGTAAAGGTGTGAGTTTATATAAGGACAAATCACTCATTGTGTAGAAAGGTTGGTCAAGCCTATTCTCTTGATTCGGTAATAGAAAGCTCAAAGCGGATTGCCGAAAGCTGGGGACGTAGACAAATCGTCGTATTTATTGAACCTCGTAAAAATACTATTTGTATTTCTCTATCCCTATCTCTCTAATTTATTTACTTTGAGCATGTGCATGCTATTTAGCTATTTTTACTTGATATTATTGTTACTTGCATAATTTACTTGCTATTCAAGAAAAGTTTGCAAAAGTTCTTAAAACCCAATTCACTCCCTTCTTAGGTTAGCTAAACTAGGGCTAATACAAAGATGTCACTGAATTGATAATTATATCAGCACCCAGATGCTCATCCCACTAGGTCTAAGCCCTACTGGAAAAACAAAAATAAAAATGAAATTTAAAAAAATAATGAAAAAATTGGATGCATTGTATAACTAAATTTTACATTAGAGTGTGACCATGGGTGAACTACACCTGGGATTGTTTTTTTTTTCAGTGAACCATGGGGTATGGGCTTGTTTTCTTTTTCTTTTTTCTTCTGACATTTTTTGGATTTGGGATTCATTTCAAGAAAGAAATAACTCATCTAATTATTCTTTACTATTTATCTTAAATGACTTTGTAGTAATTGTGATGTTTTGTCAAAAGAAAACACTTCCTTAAATGACAAGATTTTGGACTTGACAAATATTATCTACAAATTTACAAATGAAAAGAAAAATTTTGACATGATGCTTGGTGGACAAAAATATGTTTTTGACAAAGCAGGTATTGGGTATAAACCTTCTATAAGACAAAAATACCTTAAAAATTATTTTGTGGAAGCTACTACAAGTGACACAAAGCACTCTTGTACATATTGCAATCAAAATGGACGTACTATTTTTTCATACTTTGTAAAGAAAAATGCATATTTTAGTGGAAAACTAACTTGGGTACTAAAAGAATTTAGAACTAACACTCAAAGACTCAAATTAATATTGGTACCAAAAATCAAAGTTTGATCCTTACTTGCAGGTACAAAAGAAGAACTTTTAATTATTAGATAGTACTTACTTCAAACACATGACTAGAGACTACTCCTTGCTTTCATCATTCACAAAAAGGAATAAAGGACATGTTACTTTTGAAGACAATGTTGAAGGCAAAATTTAGGGTAGAGGTAATATTAGTACTACTTTCTCTTCCATTATAGAAAATATTTTGCTTATTGATAGTCTTAAATATAATTTATTAGCATTAGTCAAATATGTGACAAAGGTTATCGAGTTATTTTTTAGCCTTCCAAATGCTTAATTGAGGATATTTGTTCAAAAGAAATTATTTTTGAAGGAGAAAGAAAAGATAATGTTTACACTATTGATAATAAAAAATATTTTAGCCAAGATAAATATTTTTTCGGTTTCAATAGATGATTCTTAGTTTTGGCGTAGAAGACTTAGACATGTTGGCATGAATACTATTTCTAAATTTTCAAAGAAAAACCTTGTTAATTGTTTACCTAGTTTACTTTTTGAAAAAGATAAGTTTTTTTATGCATGCCAATTTGAAAAATAAGTAAAAAGTACTTTTAAATCAAAAAATACTATTACCACTTTTAGACCCTTGCAAATACTTCACATAAATTTATTTGGACCATCAAAAGTAGCTAGTCTTGGTGGAAAACACTATGCCTTTGTGATAGTTGATGATTTTTCAAGATTAACATGGGTTCTATTTATTGCTCATAAAAACGATGTTTTAAATATCGTTACTATCTTTTGTAAAAAAGTACAAAATAAAAAATGATATACCATCATATCCATTAGAAGTGATTATGGTGGTGAGTTTGAAAATGATGAAATGAAAGCCTTGTGCTACAAAAATATATTTGAACATAATTATTCAGCTCCTAGAACTTCACAACAAAATAGAGTAATAGAAATAAATAATATAACCCTACAAGAATTAGTAAGAAGTATGCTAAATGAAAATAGTTCGCCAAGATACTTTTAGGCCGAAGCAGTAAGTATTGCTTGTCATATTGTGAATAAAGTTATGATAAGGCCAATTTTGAACAAGACACCTTATGAGCTTTGAAAAGGTAGAAAATCCTATATAGGCAATTTTAAAGTTTTTTTTTGCAAATGCTATATTTTGAATAATAAAGATAATTTGGAAAAATTTGATTCAAAATCTGATGTTGGTATTTTTTCTGTATAATCTATTACTAGTAAGGCTTATAGAGTTTTCAATAAAAGAACATTGGTAGTAAAAGAATCTATACATATTATTTTTGATGAGGCTAATGCTCTTTTTGAGGGGAGAAAATTAGATGATGATGATATTATAGGTATAAAACTAGGCTTCAATGAGCCAAGTATCAATGAGAAAACAAACAAAGAAAAGGACATTTAACTAGAATAAGATCTTAAGGAAGGAAAAAAAAGACAAAAATGGTAACACACACACACACTTTCTCTCTTTTTCAAGATTTAAAATTCAACTATGCTCATCCTAAAATCCTAATTCTAGGTGACCTCTTACAAGGAGTTAAGACTAGAGCATCACTTAGAAATACTTGCAACAATGTGGCTTTTATCTCTCAAATCGAATCAAAAAGTTTTAAAGATGCCGAAAAAGATGAATGGTAGATTTTAACTATGCAAGAAGAATTAAATCAATTTGAAAGAAATAATGTACAGAAATTAGTTCGAAGACCTAAAAATCAATCAGTTATTGAAACTAAATGGTCTATGAGCATTGGGTGATTGTGAGAAACAAAGCTAGACTAGTAGCTCAATGTTTAAATCAAGAAGAAAGTATCGATTATGAAGAAATCTTCATATCTATAGCAAGATTAGAATCCATAAAGATGCTCTTAGCATTCGCATGTCATAAAGATTTTATCTTATGCCAAATAAATGTTAAGAATGCATTTCCAAATGGATAAATTTTAGAAGAAGTATTTGTAGCCTAACCACTAGATTTTCAAAATCATAACTATCCAAATCATGTTTTTAAATTGAAAAAGGCTCTTTATGGTTTCATGCAAACTCTTAGAGCTTGGCATGATAGATTAAGTAAATTCTTGATTTTAAATGGTTTTATTATGAGAAAAGTGGATACTACACTTTTTCTAAAATGAATTTTCTAAAAAGAATAAAAGGATGGATGATTATAATCCAAATTTATGTTGATGATATTATATTTGGTGCTACAAATATTTGTTTTTGTGAAGAATTTTCTAAATATATGCATAAATGGGTTTGAAATGAATATGACAAGAGAACTCAATTTCTTCCTTGGGCTCCAAATCAAACAAAACAAAGAAGGCATTTTCACCAATCAATCTAAGTAAGTCAAGGATATACTAAAGAAGTTCAATAAAGAGAACTCCAAATCAATGAAAACACCCATGAGCTCTTCAATCAAGCTGAATAAAGGCAAAAAAATGGTAAAGCAGTGGATTTCACTAAATATCGAGGTATGATCGAACCACTACTTAATGCTCGTAGACTAGATGTAATGTTTAGTATTTATTTATATACTAGATTTCAATCTAATCCTAAGGATTCACTTCTTAGTGCAATAAAATGTATTTTAAAATATTTGCATAGTACTATAAACATAGGATTATGGTATCTCAAGGGCACACACTTCAATAATACTAGTTTTTCAGAGGTGGATTTTGTTGGTTGTCTAACCAACCGTAAGAGCACTAGTGGTACTTTTCATTTTCTCAGTTACTTACTTCTGTTATGGTTTAGCAAGAAACAAAATTCTGTTGCTCTTTCTACTACTGAAGCTGATATATCTCTATTGATAGTTGTTGTGCTCAAATTCTTTGGAAGAAACAAACTCTAATAGATTTTGGAATGAATTATAATCATGTGCCTATTAAATGTGATAATACTAATGCTATTAATTTGTCAAAAAATTCAATTTTGTATTCATGTGAGCATATTGACATTAGACATCATTTTCTTCGTGATTGTATGCAGAAAGGTGATATTGTTCTTAAGTTTGTACACATAGAAAAATAACTTGCTGATATTTTTATTAAACCTCTTAGTGAGGATTGTTTTTGTGTGATTTAAAGAGAACTTAGCATGATTCATCTTAATGAGCTTCATTGATTCTTTTTGTATTCGATTTATTGTGTATGTTTATTAAATTATTGATTTCCCAATGTTGTCATTGTTGGTATAATCATTTCTACCTTTTTGAACTATTTTTAAATGATTTTCTACGAAAACAAAGTTTTTGGTAAATCGAAAAAATTTTCAGTGTAATGAAAAATTGCCTTGGTAGTGGCAGACCAAAAAGTTGTTTTAAGTCTATTGAAAGCATGCAAGTACATGGATATTTGAGGATTTTCAACATTCTTCTCATTTTCTCCATTGAAAACTCTCTCTCTCTCATCCTCTAAAACGTTCTTTTCTCATTTCCACTTAAATTTCTCTCTAGATTACTCAATTTTCTTCGAACCAGAATCAATTTCATTGCTTTTTCACTCTTATTCTTTGATTCTCACTCTCTTATCATTAAAATCAGTTTATTTGTCTTTTCAAACCTTAGAATTTGAATTTGAGGCTATTTTTGTTGATGTCTCTATTCTATCATCATATTTCTTGTCCAATGACTCTTAGAAAGGAAAACCCAAGGCATAAAGTCAAGGAAATTCGACTAGAGGATTCTGAACAACACATCAAAGTGAGGTTTGATATTCATCTCTTAGAATCACATACTCTTATGAGTAGATACAAAGAAATTTCTTTAAGAAAAGAATTGTTTGGGTAGAAGCTTCAATTTTGGAGACTTAGAATACGTGAATTTCTATAAGTATATTGAAAATATGGGTTGGTCTGAATTTTATTTCATAAGGGAGACATGGTATCCTAGATTAGTTAGAGTACGTGAATTTCTATGCTTGTGCTAACATCTCTAAGAGAGAACATGCTATCTATAGATCCTTTAAGGAGATTGACTTCGAGGTCACTAAATGACTCCTAGTAGATCTTTTTCATTTACCTTTGGGTGGTTACAAGTTTCTTATAACTAATTTTGGGCTTATAATTGAAGACTTTGACCCTTAACAAGCCTTACTTTGAGTCTATTCCTCTGATAGTTTTCATCCTAAGCCTTATGTTGTTGATCTTTCTTTAGAGGCAAGGATTTTATTTTAATTTGTGTCTTAGAACATGATTCTTAGAGATGGCCATAGGGATACACCAACTTTCTGTGATCTTATTTTCGTTGAAAGATAAACCTGCCATATTTCATCATCCATTAAATGCTTGATGCCATAGAAAATTGGAGATCCTCTCTCCCTTATGGTTTATTCCTTACTCGTGTCTTCCAACACTTCAATGTCTCAACATATGATGAGGCCGAGCATAAACCATGGACAATTGATGTTGAAATAAAAAACAAGCCCATTAGTCTCATGGGATTTAGTTTCCTAAACAATGAATAGGTGGCCAAAACTAAGCATGGACACGAACATGGAACGGATGCTCAACAAGAAGCTGGTAGTAGTGGTGTTGGAGTTGCTAAAAGTGCTATTGAGAGTACTTATGCTGAAGAGGCTCTTGCATAATAACTTGACTTCAATGAAGCATTCAAAAAACTTCTATGAATGCATCAACACCGTACAACTTGATATCTAGTACCTACATGACACCTAGCTAGAGCACTTCCCTATTTTATCCGATGTTGTCAACTTTGTTCGCTGAGACCAAGAACGTCAATTTTAGATCACTCAGTATTAACAGTTAATGATAAGGATGATGCAATCCTTCTTCGGCCATTTTACTCCTCCTTCGATTTTTTTTGGACTTTTATTTAGTCATTTCATATATGAACTCTATGTTGAATTCAATGATTTTGTTTTTTTTGCTTAAACTCTGAAGTATATCTTTTTTTATTGCATTGAATATTTCCTTGTCATATATTTGCCTTACTCTTCTTTCTCGCTGATTTTTTTTATGATATCAAAAGGGGGAAAGAAGAATGTGTCTTTAATTTAAATTATTTCAATTGATATCAAGTTGGTCATTTTATCTTTGAATTAAATTTAATTGGTATCAACTATGTCATTTTATATCTCATTAATACAATTGATATCTATAAGCAAAAATCTTCAAAATATGCATCCTTTAAAGGGGATTTCAATTTTTGTTTCTTAAGCATATTTTGAGGGGGAGCATTCAAGATTTTGGTAAGAACACTTATCTCTGCTTAATTCTTATTCTTTACTTACTTTCAAATTAAATGTTTGTTATCATCAAAAAAAAGGAGAGACTGTTGACTCATGCCTTGTATCATCAATCCTCCTCTCATATTTTCAAGCTAACATATGATTAAGAATTAATAATCTACTTGCTGTGTAGTAAACTAATTAAAAAGGATCACAAGATATTCAAGATAAATTATGGAAAAGAGCTTGAAGACAAAGTTCAAAAATACAAGATCTAGACTAGCAAAAGTTATATACTTAGTTATTGTATTTGAATATATGTTTACATATAATATAATCTTAATGGTTCAAATTTTTCATAAAATTAGAAATTTTCATAGTAACACTATCAACTTGTTTATCTCAAATTAAAATATGAAATTTATTCTACACAAGTTTTTAAATTGATTTATGAATTTTAGATAATATATCTTGTATTTTCATTTATTCTTTCTAGGCTCACTTTGTATTCATGATCTTCTTAAGAGAGATTCTAGTTGAGTGTATTAATAAAAAAAATCTAAAATTGTTTTTGTGAGTTGAGATTAACACTGGATTCATAAATAACCCGATTTAGGTGAGATTGGCACTAGTGTCTAAACATTTTGAGTTAAGTGTGATAGAGCCTGATTCAAAACTATTGTAAAGATGTGAATCTAACTAAGAAGAAATCACTAGTTGTGTAAATTTTCGGTCAAACTCATTCTCTTGATCCAATAGTGGAGAGCTTGAAATAGGTTACTAAGAGACGGGGACATAGATAAACCGTTGTATTTGTTGTACCTCATAAAAATAGTATTTACATTTCTCTATTCCTATCTCTTTAATTTATTTATCTTGAGCTTATGCATGCTATTTTGCTATTTTTACTTGATATTATCGTTACTTGCATAATTTACTTGTTATTCAAGAAAAGTTTGCAAAAGTTCTTAAAACTCATTTCACCCCCTTTCTTAGGTTAGCTAACCTAGGGCTACTACAAAGATGTCACTGAATTGATAATTATATTAGCACCCAGATGCTTATCCCATTGGGTCTAAGCTATACTAGAAAAACAAAAATAAAATTAAAATTAAAATTAAAAAAAAGAATGAAAAAATTGGATGCATTGTATAGCTAAAGTTTACACTAGAGTGCGGCCAGGGGTGAACTACACCTAGGATTGGTTTTTTTTTTCCTTTTATTTTTAGTGAACTGTGGGATTTGGGATTGTTCTTTTTTTCTTTTTTCTTCTGATGTTTTTTGGATTTGGGATTCATTTCGAGAAAGGAATAACTCTTCTAATTATTCTTTACCAATTATAACATAACATTTTAATTGATAATTGGTCGCAAAAATTTGATAATTAACTTAATATCTATTAGGGTTTATTTCACGGTTGATTAGTGAATTAATCCCTATACCATTCAAGTTCCTAAAATTTTAACTTCATATATATATATATATATATATTACGTTTAAACTTTGCTATTATTTAAGCATAATGATCGACTCGTAATTAATGTAATATCCATCATGATTGAAAATTTAAAGCACTGACTTTTAATAAGTTTAAGTGAAAATATAATAAAATATTAATTTTATAAAATTTAAGAGAAATTAGGTATTAGATAATTTTGTTTTGATCCTCAAATCATCATAAATTCCTAATTCATTAAAACACTTATTAGTTTTAATTTTGTAAGAAAAATACTCATCAAAGTTTAAGAAAATTTTAGCTATCTCTTTTAGAACTTGTTGAGAAGTCATAAACTTTAATAAATTAAATTTAACTGAAATATTTAGTTCAATATCTAATATGTGTTACATAAAATCACTTATTGTTTTAAATACTCAACTTAATAATAAAAATGTTCTCATACATCCACTTACTAATCTTGACTAAATAATTATACAAGAAAAGAAGGATAATGAAGTGCGAACACCCACCAGAAATTTAGAATACAATTGTCTATACAAACTACGCAGCTCATCTAACCATTGGAATTACTATCTTAATTAGAATTATATCTGAAAGTAGGAGAAGTAAAGGGGTGAAATCATGATTTTTCATAAATAAATTTTAAAGTAATTATAAATCAAAACAGATATAAAATTAGGTAATTGAACTCCTATCTCAATATGATAACTATACTAAGCTAAAGACGCTCGAAGAAACTCCTATTGGTCATTTGTATATTCAAACATTCGTTTCGAGATTCTTGTAAGCTCACTTGAAATAGTGACTTTTCTATTAGAGCTTCAAATGGAGAAACAAAGCTCACCACCGAATTCAAAACATCGAAAATTACTTGATCAGATATATACTTCACTAAAAGTGGGTCCTGGTACGGGACCCGCCCTATGACACGCAAAACGATTCTATTCACGTATCTCGAAATTTGTGCCATTTTGAAATATAGTGATATTATATATAAAAATTCATTTTCGACCTCACTAAATTCAAATTTGAAATCAGAATTAAATTTTGAGAGCCCAAGCCTTAAAAGACCTCTAAATCTGATAATTACAAAAATGTCCCTTTTTGGAATTAATTTGAAAAATATTCACTTTTTCCAAAGTATTTAGAGAAATATTATTTTTGCTAACTTTTTGAAAAAATGTTACTTTTTGAAATATTTCAGAAATTATCATTATCACAAAATTATTTTAGAAAAATGTCAGTTTCAAAAATATTTGAAAAGTATCAAATTCACTAATTATTTGTAAAAAAATGTCATTTTTGCTATAATAATTCCAAAAGAAACAGTTTTCTAATCTCAACGTAAGGCCCATATCTAAATAGTAGCAAACTCTAATCCAACACTATTCCGTTTTATAAAAATATCACTTGTCATTCAAAAATAGAAAAAACCACATTTTTCTTTTCAAAAATTACAGTATTATTGGATACTGTTTTTACTTTTACCAACCATAATTATTCATGATTTTAAACTCTTTTTCACCACATATATTTACCTCAGGTAAATTGATTACCTAACCAAAAGTTTACGAAAATATCACTTTTTATATAGTTGGTAAAAATAGTCAAAATGGTAAAAACTTAACGAAGATGACTTTTTGTGTACAACCACTTAGAGGTAGTCGGTAACGATGAAAGGAGATTGAAAACGGAGGTCAGATATTACACCAGTGGCAAGAAAATCTCGTCGGAGGCAGAATTTTTGCGGGGTCGCTATGTCTTTTTTTGACGTCGAAACGACGTGGAACTGGTAGCGTTGGCTTCGTCTTCTATAGACCATTGACGTGGGTTAGCACGTGGGCTGAGGCAGTGGCAGTGGTAGCACGGCGGAGCTAAACAAATTCATCAATTTCCTCTCTTTTTCTCTCTTTCTCAAGCCCTTCCTTGAGAGAATTGAGAGTTTATTGAGGGGTATTTATGCAAAAATTAGGTACTATAGCAATTATTTGTTTATTCAGATATTTTTTTAATTCTATTTTGAATATCAATATTTACAACAATGCCATTTACTCTAAAAAGTCTAAAATACCTCTACAACTTATCAGATTTTACATCATCCCTTCCTTAATCGAATTTCATCCCAAAATTTGAATACAAGACAAAGGGGTATGAGAGGAACATTAAAGAATAATAATCAGAAGGATAGTGAACTATCAAAGATAGGATGTAGGAGAATCAAATTAGACACTAAATATAAAAGGATCGTGAAACGTATGCTTTGCCCACGGAATTAGAATCTTGTCAACTTCTTGATGCCACTCAAGGCCTTAGGCAATTAAGTTGTCCTACCAATAGTTATAAGAACACCAACACATGAGAATGATGTCCTTAAGTTGATACACAAAGTAAAAGTGATAATGATAATCAAGACTGACAGTCAATAATAGCACCAAACTAAAGTAATAGAGTAAATATTAAATACATATGATACAATTTCCCTGATCATACTAGATCAATATCATACCGGGATAATTCCATTTGTTTGTATCTAGAACCTAGTCCTAAACAATCACTGAGTTCAAAGACTCTAACAAAATCCTAAATAGAAATCAATACTCGTGTTATACCATACAAGATAGACAAATTCAAAAGTTTGATACCACAATAAAAGTATAATGACATAGATCATTTACCATTCCTCATAACTAGTGAGAAACAACCGAGTATAACTAACATCTTTAGTCAAAGATAAGACTAAAATCACGATAGAATGGAAATCTCGAACAGTGGAGTACATAGTACATTATGGTCCAATCATATATAATACAAGTTTACACAGAAAAAGTAAAGCCCAAAGACTTCCTAAGTCTTTTACCTAAGATAATACCACATGGTAATTACTCGTACCATATTTATATCCAGAGAGTCTATAAGTTTCTCTATTCAAAGAAGGATTATATTATTAATCTCATAGCATCAATCATCTCCAAAGACCTTTTAAGCCATTAATACAAGGGGAGGTCATATAGAAATAACTCGATATCCAAACCTTATTTCACTTTTAAGTCGAAAACAATTTGAAGATATTTTTGAAGACATACGTCACAAAAATCAAAGGCATAAAAGAATACTATACTAGTTTACAATAAGGTCTTGCCTTGGCCATAGGTAAACTAAATTTGAACTCCAAGTATTCATTTTCAAAATATAATAGGAAGAATTTAATAACTCTCTGTACAGACTCATGAGAAACTAATTTTGAACACGATTATTTATGCTATCATAATGATGCTTGAGTTCAACACTAATCAAGTAATGAGTCAAAAACTCAACTCAATATTAATAACTTCAATTTTCACTCACAATAGACTTTGTCAATTCTCTTCTTTTTACTTTTATTATAGTTAACGTGATTTCTCAAAATTCCAAAAACTTTTCAAAAGTATTCAAAAATTTCTAATATATCAATGAAATTCAAAAGCACATTCTTTTAACTGGCATGTCACATATGCAAACACATTTATGCTATTCTTTATTTATAGAAAACTCTAGGTATGACATACTTTAGTAAGATTGTTTTTACATTTTATATCTTTGAAGTCACCACATTCTAACAATTTCATTAAAAATGATTTTGAAATACATTTTTAAGATAGAAACTTTATCAAATGTTTCAGAAAAATGGTAGAGCGTGTCGTAGTTAAACAACAATATATATATATATGACTTACTTTAGTAAGATTGCCTTTACGTAAAATTTTTATTAAAAATAGTTTTGAAATATACTTTTAAGATAGAAACTTTATCAAATGTTTCAGAAAAATAGTAGAGTATATCATAATTAAACTTTTTGATATAAGTAAATAACAATATATGTATATATAAATATATATACATATATCTTGAAAGCCATACCCAACTTATCTAGCATGTTTCTAGAAAATAACTTTTTTATATAGCTGATCAACTTTAAACATTATTAATCCCAAGAATGTTTTTTTTTTTAAATAATGTAGTTCATGTTTTCAAAGGAAATACTATACATTTATTTGCATGACTTAAATTCTATTAAACACCAAACTAGATATACTAATTCATAGATTGCATTCATTTCAAAAAGCTAATTCTATAAATTTAAAAGTTCTAATAAAAATGCCATGCATTACTACGTACCACCTAATTCTCTTCAATACTTAGGTATTCAAAACAAATTTATTCCATTTAAAACCCGAATGAGAAATCACCTAAAGTCTCCAACATTAGGAGTCCTCAACACTTAGGATGCCAAATTAAATTAATCACGACAGTGCTCAATTATTCAATTGAAACTTCCAAAGGGAGGTCAACCTAACTTGACTTAACCAGTGAAACATCATTCATTACTTAACAAGCATTTAATAATCCATAGATCACCAACATCATCTATACATTATTGAAATATATCACATGTTTAAGTAGAAGTTTAGTAAAATAATTATATTCAATAACAAGGCATATTAAGACATAATAACAAGATTTTACAAAATTTTCAAACTAGTATTCAGAATCTAATATCCTTTTTATTCACATATGATTTCAAAACGGATTCTATTATCACGTTTCTTCTTTGCTAAATTCACACAATCAAGATATTATATATAATATCTCAAACACACACATAACGTTTTTTAAAAAAATTATACTTATGCTACATTAATTCATTTCAAATTTTGTTGAGAAATCAAACTTATTTCTCAATTTATCGTATAAATTTTTCATAAACATTCCAAAGTTTAGTTCCAAGTTAACTTGTAGGTAAACATGTGAAAGTATATTTAAGCTTTTATGTCAAGCATCGATAATGTCTACCACATTAAAATCTAGAAGGATACTTGAAATTTTGAGTTTGTAAAAAATTTTTTGGTCTTAAAGGATTTTCCAAGTAGCACTATCAAACGTAGATTAGGATAGGATCAATTTAATGCCATAACTAAATTTTATATACACAAAAGTTCAAACTTTATAATAGTGCAGTTTTGCAATATCCAATTTCAAATAACTATAAGTTCTAGAAATTATGGATCTTTTGAAAAAGTGAATTACTTTTTCGTAACCATTACTTAAGTTTAAAATATTCACAGTTCTTTTGAAAATAAGAATTTGTAATTCATCAAATATAACATCCTACTCTGTTTTTAAACTATACAAATCAATTTGAAGGTTTTAAAAAGTCACCAAAATCACCTAAGAAAGTTCTAATTTTGATTAAATTACCAATAACCAAATTATTTCTTACCCCAAAGTTACAAGACCAATACATAAAGAGAGAAAATATAAGTTCGAATAAAAACTATATCTAGGTGGACAAATTTATTTTTCATTGATTGAAAATTTTCTCAGTCCATTAATCATGAAAAATCTTTCCAATGCCAAAAGCTTTACCTTACAAGAAAAATAAACTAGGCATGTAGTCATGAGGTAGGCAATATAAATTATTTCATGTAAACGACTTTTTATGAAATGTATCATAATTTCTTAATTTAAACGAGATCAAAAAAACTAAATAATATCATTTATTCTACCAATACACAATTAATGTCAAGTCAACCTTACAATATTACCTTTAAGCAAATTCAACATATCATATCAATTTTCAATCTATAAATAGTATGTCATGCCAACGGTATAATCGATTTAAACATCTCAACACAAGCATTATCACCATTTACTCAAATTGAGTAAATAAAGGTAAACTAAAATTAATGGATTAATATAACAATTCCATTTATACAAATGAAGTCAACTTAAGACAAGCAAGATATAATACTCCAAATTACAATCTTAGAAACTACAAGATTCATATAGCTTATCACCATAATGGACATAGAAGTACAAGAATGAATGTCCATCTGAACCAGAGGTTTTTGATAGAATCAGAATCCACTAATCTCGTATCAACTTCAACACCTTTGAGACTATAATTTTTGAGATATGACCATCCCAAATATACTAGATTTTTACTCAAGGAAGATGAATAAAAGATTCAAGACGAATCAGAGTAAAGACGACATATTTAGCCAATTCCTAAGTGATGTATGAGGTATTTATCAAATACTTTCCAAAATCTTTTTTATGCAACAAAAACTTACAAGCAAGATCCTAGATGGATATGAAGCCCGGAGCTTTGATACCATTTCTGTCATGACCGAAAATCCAAAGCTGTGACTTTTAATAATTTTAAGTGAAAATATAATAAAATATTAATTTTACAAAATTTAAGAGAAATCATGTATTAGATAATTTCATTTTGATCCTCAAATTATTATAAATTTTTTATTCATTAAAATTCAATTACCATTTTGAATGGATGCAATTTTACCAACCTGCATGGTCAATATCTTTTCCAAAATCTATTTATAAACTAAGTTTATAAAACAATTTGTATCTAGAATAATTACGTATTCAAAACCTAAATCAAGTCTACATAATTGTACATATCATAAATCAACTATGCATATAAATGAGCTCTCATCCTCTTATCATGGCTCTGTAATATCTCTGTAGCAAAGGTACACAGCATCTGGACATTACCCGAAGGTATGTCAGCTAAAAACCTGCGTAGGGGCCTAGGTTTTTCAAGTAGCGCTGCAGCAACTCGCCAGTGATTTAAACTACCATGATGCAATAATAGAATTTAAGTGTGTGATCGGATGATATATACAACATGTACAATTTATAATAACCATGCATCCATGAATCAAATCATATTTTAAAATCTATCTTAGTATTATTCTGAGATTTATTGTAATATAGGATGCATACCGCTTTTTTACCACATAATCACAATATAAAAATATGTAAAATAATCTATACAGTTCAATCCTAGTATAATCTAATAATTTTCAATAATTTATCAAATCCTCGTGTAATCACGATTTTTCATTAATAAGTTTTAACGCAATTATAAATCAAAATATATATAAATTCAGGTAATAGTACCTCTACTTCAATATGGTAGTTATACTAAGCTAAAGATGCTCGAAGAAACTCTTGTTGGTCACTTGAAAAAGTGACTTTTCTATTGGAGCTTCAAATAGAGAAATAAAGCTTACCACTAAATTTAGAGTACCCAAAAATGCTAGATAAAATATATATCCTTTGCTAAAACTGGGTCTTGGCGCGGGATTTGTGAAGTTTTGAAACACAGCGATATTAAATATCAACATTTATTTTTCGACCGCACTAAATTCAAATTTGAAATCAGAATTAAATTTTAAGATTTAGAGCCTTAAACGTGCTCTAAATCCAAGAATTACAAAAATATCTCTTCTTGGAATTAGTTTGAAAAGTATCCACTTTTCCAAACTATTTAGAAAAATATCACTTTTGCTAACTATTTGAAAAATTTCTTTTCTGAAATATTTCAGAAATTATCATTATCACAAACTTATTTTAGAAAAATATCACTTTCAAAAATATTTGAAAAACTGTCAAAATCTCTGATTACTTGTAAAAAAAAAAAAAAATCAATTTTACAATAATAATTCAGAAAGTAACAACTTTCTAATCTCAACCCATGGCCCATATCTGAATAATAGTAAACTCTAATTTCACACTATTCAATTTTGCAGAAATATCACTTTTCTGGCTAAATTAAGAAAAATACCACATTTTTCTATTTAAAAATTACTGCAATATCTGATATCATTTTTACTTCTACCAACTATAATTATTCATGATTTTTAATTCTTTTTCACCTCATATATTTACCTTAGGTAAAATAATTACCTAACTAAAAATTTACAAAAATATCACTCTTTACATAGTAAAAATAGTAAAAGTGGTAAAAATGTACCAGAGATGAATTTTGACATGCAACTACTTGCAGGTGGTCAGCGACGATGAAAGAAGACTATACATGGAGGTGTCGAAAAAAGAGGTCAGACGTCACGTTGGTGGCCAGAAAATCTCGCCGAAGGTGGAATTTTTGCGTGTCTGCAGCAATTTCATCCAATGTCGAGACGAGGTAGGACCGGTGGCATTAACTTCATCTTCAGCAGACTTTCAATGCGGACCAGTGTGTAGCCCGAGGCAGGTGGCAGTGGCAGCACAACGAAGCTGACCAGATTCGTTAGTTTTCTCTCTTTCTCAAGCCCTTCCTTGAGAGAATTGAGAGTTTGTATTTATTCAAAAAAAAAAAAAGGATATTGTAGCAATTATTAATTTATTCTGATATTTTTTTATTTTATTACAAAAATTAATATTTACAACAATGTCATTTGTTCTAAAAAGTTCAAAACACCCATGCTTTTATCAGATTTTACAATATTTACATAAATCCAACAGCCTAAATAGTGCAAACAGAATTCAATTTAGATATTTAACTATTGATAAATTATTGACATTATTTTACGGAATAGTCAGGGATGCAATAGTAACAAAGTTTAAGGTAATACATTACTGTCCAAGTTGGAAAATAAGAGATCAAAAAGTACTTTAATAACTATAAATCGAAGGGCCATTAATAAGATTAACCCTATCCATTAGTCTAAACAACATTATGGAAGTTTCTTTCATTTTATCTTATGTAGGAGAAAATTATGGATTTTTGTTTTTGATAGGAGAAAATTATGGATTAATAGTTGGTGCAAGTCAAAGTAGATAGAAAAGTTATTTGACTCACCTTTAAGTTTTGAGAGATTTGATACAATTTAATAACTCATCCGACTACCAATTCTTGTCCATCTGTATCAGTGCTCCTGGTCCCCATTTCTTGCGGGTTAGAAAATCTTAGTTTACCTATTTCATAAATTTTCCCCCCGTATGTTAACATATTGTTGACCGGATAAGATAGCTGGATTGAACTTTTTTCAATTTTGTTGTATTTACCCTTTTTTCAAAAAAATTTCCATGTTATGTTAGTTGTTACTCGTTGTTTTACAAAATCTTGGTCAAGATATCTAACCAAGTTTGCATTCACTATAAAACTAATATGGATTGGATTAAGAAAAATGCTCGATTCATGTTCTATACATTTGTCACAAGAAATATGTCGTACGATAAATTCTGGATATCATATGTTGATTGAGGTTTTATCAACAATAAATTTAGAAAAATTACGAGAAGTGGCTTGTGTGAAAAAGGTTATTAATCAAAATAAATAAAGAGGCAAAGATTTTATAGTGGTTCAGCCCCGAAAAAGATGAGCTTACATCCACTATTTTTCACTATTTTCTAGAGAATTACAAGAATTCAAAATTACAATGTGTTGTCCGGAAAGGAGAAGAAAGTTAAAAAAGGTTCTTTCACGAATTCCTCAGCCTCTCAAGATTAGAAAAAGTCCCAGATCCCCTCACCGAAACATTGAACTCTCTTTATATAGATGAGGGTAGCTCAATGTTTTCAATTGTGAGAATGGGTAACTGTATAATCAGGCAATATAGTTTGAGTAACAATATAATTGGATAATTACTTAAATAAGATAACTGGAAACTGGTCGATCTTTAAAGAGAAACTTTTATTTTCCTTTCTTTATAGGTTACCCGTTTGACAAAGCGTAGACTAGTCTCCTTTTCATTCTGGTCGTACTTAACTTATTCAGAGGAGGTTGCACGTAACTTATATGATTGAGGTCGCATAAAGCTCTTTCGGAAGAGGTCGCACTTAATCTTACTCATGTAACCTGACATAGGATTTTAAACCGCACAACAATTACCTCCCAGCTCTATTAGTTCTTTAGGACAAAATGGAGCTTCCTTCTAATGTAAGTGTGAGGTTAAAAAATGCAACGTCACGACCTAGACTTGAGACCCTTGAAGAGTCAAAGAGTTGCCAGATCTCAAATCTCACCTTTCTCAAGATCACGGGCACTTTTTTCTGACAGATGAAAATGTGTCATCTTTTCTAAGAAAAATAGTAGAATTCGAGGAGACTTAATGATAGTGATGATGCCAACTATCGTCTTTAAATCAAATCATTTCAAATTTTGAAAGATATAGATTTAATTTCGGAAAAAATCAAATCCCGCGTGAACTTTGGCCTTTAGATCTGAAAATCAAACACATTGATCTACGGCTGTGATTTAGCGATACTTGAGAGATAAATATCGGAAATCAATCCGCTTCTGATTCTTCATTATAAACTCTCTCGTCTTCCATCTCTCTAAAACCCAAAGTATTTTAGAGCAAACCCTCCAGTGTTGTTTCGTTCTTTTAGCTCGCACAGTTCCAGAATATTCTCCGACGGAGTTCAGACCATATCTCAATCCCTCTGTTTTTGAAGAAAGGTTAGTATATTTCTTCTCTCCTATTGTTCTTCGTCTGTTCTCGAAAAAACTTATTCAGTTTTTATTTCTAGGAATTGAAACACATCCCACATTCGGATGGACTGGAATGTGAATTTTTTAGATCCCCTTTACCAGTTCGTAGAATAGACTTTTTTCTAGACAATGGACAAAGACGAACTCGTGAAAGAGTTTTTAGGGTCTGATACCCTATTTATTTATTTATTTTTGACGAACTGCTCGAGTAATTTTTATGAATCTGTAGACCGATTAGAAAAAATTCGATGCGCTTGCTTGTTAATACAATCCTAGGATGAACCCCCAAAATTTTCTAGCATATAGTGAAGATCCTTGATGCTAGCATAGGACTAAACCCATCCGTATTTCTTTTCAGATGTCTAGTAGTGAGGACTTTAGGAAAGGGAATGCATTCTCAGGAGAATCTGAGAACTCCAGTGTTAGCTCCATAAACCTTGAAGATTACCTTGAGCCAGAGCCCAAAGTAGAGATAACAGGGGTCAAACAAAATAGTCTTCGCATAGGCGACCTCCCTTAGGACCAGTGGCTTCTACATATCAGGGATGCCCCTGCCTTCGCATCGGGCTATCAATATGTAGAGAAGAATTGGTCATGTACCAATATAAGGACGAGCTGCACATTGAACAAGCTCAGCAAAATCGTGTGCAACTATAAGATCGCCATCCCTCTTCGCCTACCCATGGAATTTATTCAACCACACATACTACCACGCAGAATTGCCTTATTTTCTGAAGCAGTTCTCAAGTGTGATATCCACCTCCCACTTCATCCATACAGAAAATCAATTATCGACTACTATGTGGTCATCCCTTTCCAACTGACTCCTAATACATATAAATATATTGTAGGTTTGTACATACTTTACCACAAATTAGGTTCAGACTCCCTCTCTCCTGAAGAGTTTGCTTGGTTTTACCAAGTAAAATCAAACTCGTCAAATCTTGGCTTCTTTTATGCGAGCAAATGGTCGAACCAGGCAATAAAAATAATCTACGAGATTCGCAACAACATGGGAAAATGGAAGAATCCATTTTTCCACTTTGACTATGCAGATAACGGCTTCTTTCAAAATCCTAGTAGGTAGTTTTTCAATTTATTGCCTTTTTCTGTATTGTTTTATTTATCCTGATTGCACTCGTATGTCATCGCAGACAACAGGGAACGGTCCGGACTCTCCAGGGAACAGCTCGTAAGGGTATACAAAATCAACGACCTTCCAATTGAGGAATTTGATGGGAAGGTACTTAGTACTTCCAAGAACCTGGTCGCTTGCGGTCTGCTTCCAAAGGGAGCCGCTTTCCCTGACCCCCCCTCCCTTCCGTTCGTCCAGACCTTCAGGCTCGAAGAAAAAGAAGCCAAGGAAGCAGACGGATAAAAGTGCCTTATCTTCCAAACCTAGGAAACGAAAAGCACTTGCCATCCCTTCAACTTCGGAACCATCTTCTCTAGAAACAGCATCCCCACCAGTTCCTCAACGAGCTCCTCAACAGCAAGAAGGTAATCATATATATATACATATTTTAATCATCATTGTATTATGTCACCTCGCTTACTGACATATCTGTACAGAGATGGTTATTGGTAGCGGCCTGCGAGCACCACCTTCCACTCTCGGATCCATGGAAAATTCTAAGATACCCGAGAGCACTCTTTCGTCATCGAAAGGGAAAGAGAAGGTCGAAAATTCCAAAAAACAAAAAGTTGCCTTCGAGGATATCCCGGCAAGCTCGCCTCCTCCACAGCCTCAAACAATGAGCCATCCTGAACTACCTAAGGAGGCTGCCACCTATTCGAAACCGAACCTGGTAGATAAGGACAAGGAGCTCTTCACACTCCTTAATAAATTACCAGAGAAGGCTGGTATGAGCGTAACCTTCATTGATCGCTTCACTTCCGAGGAGGGCTGGGAGAGGATGAAGCGACGATCTGCCAAGGTTGCCTTCAGTTCTATGATGAGGATGCTGGCCAATGTAAGAACCTTTTTATTTTCTCCTCAATTATATTATTTCTTGGTATTAATGGTTATATTTTCAGACCGCGACTGCTGCTGTCCAGATACATGACCCGGTCCTCGAATGTTTGGAAAAGGCCAAAAAAGTTGAAGAGATAACACAAGCATTTGAGAACTCGGAGAAAGCTCGGGAGGAGGAGAAAAAAGCTTTTGACTTGGAGAGGCAGCAGCTGCTTGAAGGCCTTGCCAAGGAGAAGCTCGAGAAGGAGAATCTCGAGGAGAAAGTCAAAGAGCTCGAGAAAATTATCTCCGAGCATCCGGATCGCATGAAGGATGCGACAACAGAGGCGGTTCACAAAGCTATCGAAGAGTTCAAGGCGACTAAAGTCAAAGAGCTTGAAGATAAAGCTAGTGACATCGCCTCGTCGACCATTATTTTTAACATCTTCTGTGAGCATCCGGACTTTGACTTCTCTATCCTTGGCGAGGACGTGGTCGAGCTTGTCCAGAGTTAGAAGGAAGATACTCCCAAAACTAGGGATGGCGGTGCGAGCACTTCTGCATAATAAGAA
>JXTB01000252.1:55631-77801 GCA_002914805.1 Parasponia andersonii
TATTGGGCTGTGCAATTTTTCAAAAATTGCACATAAGTCCCCAAAATTTCAAATCTCTATCAATCTGGTCCCCCAAAGTTTGCAATTTAGTCCACCCGAACAAAACTTTTGCAAATTAGTCCCCATAATATTTTATCCGGAAAATTGGTAAAATGCCCAAATTACCCTCGAAAATTCCGGGTTTTTACAGTACATAATCATAAACAAGTAATAAAGAATGAATATGAGTATCATTTCCACAAGAACTAATGATTTACCAAGTATAGAAATTTTGTTTTCCTTAAATTTATTTGAATTAAATTAAAACTAAAAATAAACCAATTAAAATAACAAAGATAAAAATTAAATAAGTGTAAAGCAAAAATCGAATGGGGTTTTAATCAATAAAAATTAATCTAGAGTTTCGATTTCATCGTAACTAATCTACTCTAAAATTATCTATTTCCTTAGACTAAAATTATTCTCTTAATTGATAGTCAAGATTCCATAATTTATTCATCATCCTCTTCTAAGTTTAAGTTAAAATACCCTTAATTACCAATTCAACATATTCTTTTGTGAATTAAACTAATTAAGAATTCATTAAGATTTATAGAAACTCATATAGTGACTATACAAATCATGTAAATATATTCCTATTTACATGTAATTTTTGGCTTTCAATTCAATGAGCTAGACACATAATCTCTTTATAATTTCATTATGTTTAATAAATCATCTATTTAATGACTAATTAAATAAAAAAATTAAGAACGGAATTGAAAACTCAACTAGAAAAAATAATTTATGAACTAAATTGAAAGAAAAAAATAATTTTAAGTATCATAGTTAAACTATATCGTAGCCCTATAAAAGCAATCTAGAACGGACTCTATCTCCCACTGATAGTCTTACTCTAGACTACAAAATTTCTTTCACTAGATTTTTATATTTTTTCTCTTGTCTCGTGGTTTTGTATAGCAAGAGAGAATGTGTTTATGTTATATATAGATTTCAATACTCTATTTTGATTGATCGTGTGATGTGACATTTTTTACTTGATAACGTGGCGTTGCCTTATTGGAGAAAGAAACCGACACGAATCTGCTTTTAATAGGTTTCCTCACATTTTCAATTCCGGCTTATGTATATGGCCTTTTTGGGATCTCGTATATGTGACAACACGAATAAAGTTATAACAAGAAAGTCTTCTCTCTATTCTCTCATGTGTATCTTGTTCTTTTATTTTCGTGCAATTTCTGTTCCATATATTGCCTTTTATAATGAAATGTTATTTTTGAGTCACCTCTTGGTTAATCCTAACAGGTTAACTTTTGAGAGATTTGATATTAATAATTTACTAACTCATCAGATCTGCCCATTTCTTGCCGATTAGAAATCTTAAATTACATATCGAAAGAGAAAAAAAAAATTGCCGTATGTTGTTCACCTGCTGTGTGAAGGATAAGATAGCTGGATTGAGTATCTTTTTGTAATTTGGTGTATTTACTCTCTGTTTTCAATATTTTCTTTGTCGTTACTCATTGATTTCCAGTATCTTGATATACTGTACATTCTTTTAATTCTGACTGAGTTGGGATTCAACGTGAAAGGACAAGGAAATGCATGATTATTATTGTTCCCTAATTCATTTGTCACAAGAAATATGTACTAGAAATTACGTTAACATTTTTCTATAGATACTGTTACTAAACTAATTTATAAAAGAAAAAATTTCTTATTATCATTTTAGTCCTATAAATTATCATATGCTGGCTAAACCCCAAAAGTCTAGGAATGTTATAACTGTCAAATCGGCCAAGTTGGAGACTTTTATAAGAAGGAAATAATAATTAGAATATTGAAAAACTTACCTACCACTAAATTCAGTCACATCCCAATAAACAAAATGAAATAATGTGCGTCAAAGTCTCAAATTCATAGTTACGCTTTACAAATTTATTCTTAAAAATCAACAAAGGACAAAAAAATATTCAAAATTGCAACTTAGAATTTGGTTATCTTAAAGAGAAAAATGGAACATGGTACACAAGGGACACAAGTAGTCTTTGGTCAAGCTATAAATAATTATGTAGTTGTACTAAACCAATCGAATGCAAGTTTAAGGTAGAGAATTCTTCTACGTAATGAACTGAATTTTATAATATTTATTTTATCATTTCATGGCGTAGTTGTTGAAAAATTATTTCTCTACGAACATTTCGTTGACATGCCATTAATGTAAACAGAGGAAAACTTCTTTATAACAAAGCTTAAGGTCCATAATCTATGATTTTAATTAAGGGAGAGCAAGCATTGGAAATTGACATAAGTAATAACTTCATGGGTGTATTTTTGAAGATTACGTTTAGCAACAAAATTATTTTTGCCGTACCTTTGCTGACTTCAATTTTATTTCGTAGAGAATCTTTGGCTCTACTTGATAGCTTAAGAGCATCCGAATCTGTCATTGATGGCAGCCGAGGTTTGGTTTCCCCTGATGGGATCTTTGAGATGGGTTTTATCAGTCCTGGAAATTCCAACAGCCGTTACTTGGGAGTTTGGTACAATACGATTGTCGTTCCCGTCCAGACTGTCGTTTGGGTTGCAAGGGTTTGCAACCCAATTCCGGGGCACATTTCCTACCCCGCCTTATTCACCATAAACGACACTACTGGGAACCTTGTCGTTTTGGATCAAAACGACAAGAGTGACGTTTATTGGTCAACAAGCTTGTTATCATCAAAATGACCTCGGAGAGCTGTGGTTCAGCTTCTCAATTCCGGAAATCTTGTGCTAAGAGATGAGTATGACCAAAACCCAGAAAAGGTTGAGTTCTTGTGGCAAAGTTTTGATTACCATTCTGATACATGTCTACAGGGGATTAAATTGGGAGCCATTATTCGGAAGCTGTCAGTATGGAAGAGTAGAGATAACCTCTGTCCTGGAGATCTTAGTTATGGGCTTGAACCAAGTCACCCTGAATTCATCATCCGAAAAGGCCCAAATAAATATTTCCGTATGGGCCTTGGAATGGGCATCGTTTAGGTGGGTTTCTACATTTAAGGCCCAACCCAACAGGTGGTTTAAAGTTTGTCATCCAACTATGATAATGATGGTGAGGCATACTCCACATACTCTGTCGACAAGGCTGGTAACAAGTCCGTCCTTTGTAGAGTGGTTCTGAATCCAAATATCAGCGGTCTATAACTACTTCTATGGAATGAAGCAGAGCAAGCTTGGACGCTTTTCTCTTCAGGTATACTTTTATAAATAATAGTTCTAAAATTTAAATTTTGTCTTATAGTAACTAACTGAATATTTTTTCGATGGTTTTTACCAACATGACGTCTTTATGGTTTTAAACCTCAACGAGTTAGTAAAAAAGAAAACCCAATTAGTTAGTAGACAAACCTGAACCAGTTAAGTTGGGTTTGGGATAAGTTTGAAATACTACAATAAAAATTGCTATAAAACAAAAAACATGAAAAATATTAACTGTAACGAGCTTAGTGGGAAATGGACTTCACCGTGAGAATTTTAGACTAAAATGACTGCTATGAGAAATGGTTTTTACCTGTGACTAAAAATATGATTTTTTTTTTTAATTACCAATCAATAGGCACAAATAGTACGACACGATACTACACAGTACTATGAAGCTCTAGAAAAGTAAGTTTTCAAAACACTTCTAAAAACAAAAATATGAAATTTGATTTTATATGGTAATATTTTAAAAAGAAATTGAAACATCCCAAATTTTTAAACTTCTTGAAAGATTATAAAACTATTTAAAAGTGCTATTTTTAAAAATACATATAAAAATCTCACTTTTATAGTTACCTAAAATAATTCTTGATCACTCTACGTAACTTGATTAGTTACTTCGAATACCTTCAAAAGGTACTAATTTTGAGAAAATGATATTTCTTTAAATATTGTTAAAAAATTGTACTTTATTAAATAAATCAAGAATTTCTCAAAAGTTTGAGTCCATCCGGTATTTTCAAACTTTTTTTATATACCATGGACTAGACTTCTCCAAGAAACCCTTAAAAATAAATCATTCTAGTCTCAATTACTACGTCACTTTACTAAGTCAATTTCCCGAGCCTAGTTTCTTCTACTTTTATGAGTTTTTAGTACTTTTACCTATAAAATAAAAAAAATTACAAAAATATATAGTAGATTTTTTTCCAATTCTCGTACTACTTTTTTTTTAAAAAAAAATATCATATTTTAAAAATTCTTTATAAAAAGTATCATTTTTGAAATAGTTATTAGTTATTAGCATCATGCTAAAAGTATTTAGAACAATACTACTTTTTATTGATTCATGAGATACTTAAGGTATAATTTGACCAGTTATTCTAAGTAATTGGATGGTTACTCTAAATAACCTAACTGGTTACCTCGAGTATCATTGAGAAATGCCAAATTTAAAGAAAAATGATATTTTTCTAAATATGTTTTCAAGTGTTATTTTTATAATAATACTTTTTAAAACTGATATTTTCTTAAATCAATCCGGGGTTTTTCAATTTATAGTATCTTGGGCCTGGAATTTTATAAATAGCCCTATTTTCAATTCTTTCCGTACATAGCCTAATTTTCACTACTTTCTTCGGCTACTTCACTACTTTCACTTTTTATTTTATTTTTATTTTTATTTTTTTATATGTGTAATTATTTTGACATAGAAAAGCAAATAAAGTCAAAATTACAGGCCAAAGTTATATAAGAGCATGGTAAAGTAGTAATTAACTATCAATAAAATAGAGGCAAAGAACACATGGAGTTCCCCTTGTTCGATCTATCCACAATATCTAGTGAACAATAAGCTTGGAGATGGCAGCTTTGGACCTGTATACAGAGTAAGCTTTTCATATGCTAGTTTATTAAGAACATGAAAGGGACAGAAAGAAATAAAACATTTAAGAACGAAAAAACAGGAAAGAAAAAGGAAAGAGAGTTTAGCAATTCTTTTGTTATTGAATTTTCAGAGAAAACTAAAGGATGGGCAAGGAATTGGGGTGAAGAGACTTTCAACGAGCTCAGGACAAAGAGTGAATGAGTTTAAAAATGAAGCAGTGCTAATTGCCAAACTTCAGCATCGAAATCTCGTAAAATTTCTTGGCTGTTGCATTCAAGAAGAAGAGAAGTTGCTGGTTTACAAATACATGCCCAACAATAGCCTTGACTCTTTCATCTTTGGTTAGAATCCTTTTGGGAATCGTTGAATGAAGTAGTCAACAATATTATAGTAGACAGAACCTCCTCCTATTTTTCCAAATAATCTTTTCTTTTGCTTGATATTTTTCAGACCAAATTCAAGGTAAACTACTGAAGTGGCATAAACGCTTCAAAATCATACGTGTACGTATCTCACTGCTGTAGCAAATGAGGCCTTAAATTTTTCTCAAGTTGGCCCAACTTGAAAGAAAACCAACATCTCTAGCTAGCTAGTTGTCACTTTATATAAATGCTTGGATTTCTGATTTGCATGTACAAAAGTAATTTGCTGACATGTTGGTAATACATCGGAGATATTTTTCAAAATTAATTACTATACTTTCCTACAAGAAGACTAAAGATTGACAATATCTTAGCCAAGATGTACTAAAGTTCAACACTTGCGTAGTTCTGTCATTTTCTAAGCTCAAAATGATTTGAGTACAATAATGGTGAAATGGTACAAATTTTCATTTTTTAATGAATACTTATAACAATTGGCAATGAATCTATCTTACTTAGGTTCCATTACCTTTGAAGTTTACATCTTTCTCACGTATGAATAGTATGATGATAGTTGAGAAATCATTTTCCTGAGGTAGTTTTGGTATTGCCTTTTCTTGCAAGTTTTAAAGCTAGCTTAGAAAATAGGCTTGACAAATGGTCACCACATGTGGACTCAGTCAAATCTTTTTCCGTTGTTATAGAATGTAAGGCCTTCTCAAAGCTCAGGGTGCTACTACCTTTAAGCATTTTTGTAATACAAAAAATAAATTACTGTCTTTTTATCTGTTACCTTAATCTCTCCCATTTCTCTGTTTTTCTCCAATGTTTCATATGCAGTTGAGACTAATATTAGTACATCTCAGTCTATCACAGATGGCAGAACTTTGGTTTCAAAAGAAGGAACATTTGAGTTGGGATTTTTCAATCCAGGCACCTCCAAGAATCGTTATCCGGGGAATTTGGTACAGGAATTTCAATGTTCAAACTATCATTTGGGTCGCAAACAGATGCAACCCGATTAATGGTTTCAACGGGTTATTCTCAATGAAATGTAATATCGTTACCTTTGGTATAATGGTTTTGGAGATTGTAAGTATGGGAAGATGAGTAGGATAAGCAAGTGTCATAAAAATAAAGAATGGTACATCAATTTCCTATCTGAAGATTAATCTTAAACTTCAAAAAATAAGATTCTATTTGAAAACATTAGTGGCTTTATTCAACTGAAATGGTTGAACAGTGCTTAAAGGATTCATATAATTCGTGGGAAGTGCTGCGTTACATCCGTGTTAGTGTCTCTTATGCGTTCAACAATGTCCTATGAATGGACCTAACATGTCTTGTGTCTTTTTGATGTTGGGAAGTGAGTT
Source organism: Parasponia andersonii (assembly GCA_002914805.1). Classification (NCBI taxonomy): domain Eukaryota; kingdom Viridiplantae; phylum Streptophyta; class Magnoliopsida; order Rosales; family Cannabaceae; genus Trema; species Trema andersonii. Next base: position 62,219 of record JXTB01000252.1, read on the forward strand.
TGCATTGCCTAAGCCTGAGAAACCAGGCTCTCTCATGGGGACAAATTTACCACATTGGTTTTCTGAATGATCTCCATCAAACGACATAACCATGTCAGTACTTGAGTCTCCATAATAATTATTGTCGTTTTGGTCTATCGTTTTCTTTAAAAAACAAAAACGATATGTTCTTTAACTAAGAGTAACCGCTTTTTTTTTTTTTTCCGCAGGTGTCCTTGGATTTTTCTCAAACAGCAAAGGATATATTATTTGTTTAGTAAGACATATAGCACAATGACAATGTCGTACTTCAGCTGCGGGACAATTTTACATGCCATTTTCATTATGTCGTTTTGATCTTAAAAGACAAGAGGATAAAATCCCTAGACTTTTTTGAGCTCTATTATAAATATATTCAATATCATCACTAATTAAATAAAGTAATAAATTATTCGTCATATATATATTAGTATAAAAAATTTAGTGGAATAATTGATACTCTTATATTTTGTCTCTATTAAGAGAAAATTATGGATTAATTGGTGGAGGCAACGTCAAAGTATAAATATCAATGGTGTTAAAATTATGAAATGTAATTTTTAAGAGATTTGATATTAATTTAATAACTCATCAGATTATCAATCCTTTCCATCTCTATCACTGCTCCTCCTTTCTTGCGGGTTAGAAATTAATCTTAGTCAAGCTATTTGAAAAAAATTGCCGTATGTTGTTAACTTGGTGTTGATATCGATAAGATAGCAGAATCGCATCTTTTTGTAATTTTCTTGTATTTACTCTTTTTTCAAAATTTTCTTTGTTGTTACTCATTGTTTTCCAATCTCTTGTGTTGAATGACAATTCACTCTCTGAGTAGAAAAACTTTCTAAGCATAATCATCTTTATTTTACTCCTATATATTATCATATGTTAGCTAAACCCCAAAAGTTTAAGAATAATAATATTGTAACCGTCAATTTGACCAATTTTAACTATGGTGGAGACTTTGATAAGAATAAATAATTAGAATATTAATAAAATTTACCTACTATTAAGTTCAACTAAAGAATGTGACATTCCGACGAAATAAAATGAAATAAGGTGGGTCAAAATCAAAATTAAGTTTTACCATTTCTTTTTTTTTTAAAAAATAATCTAGAAAAGAAAGTCAAAAAAATATTTCAAATTGCAACGTAGAATTTTGAATGTGAAAGATAAAAATGGAACAGACAAGAGACATTAGTAGTGTTGTTTAATATGTATAGAATTTTGCAATTATACTAACTAAACCAATCAATGCCAATTAACTAGGTAGAAACTTCAACCTTTTAGCACAAAAAAAGAGGAGAAAATTCAAGTAAACAAAAGAAAATAAATATATCTCAGGGCTGCTATATCTCGTCAAGATTCAAGATCGAGTATAATAAATAGAGATCTCAAAATGAGTAAGATTTTACTTGATAGTGAGAAAAACCCAAATTTTCATTAGATTTTGGCATGGTTAGAACATTTAGTGCAGATCAAACAAAAGGAATAACAAATAGAATAAGAGGAACATGGTGACTATTTTGGCAAAACCAGGCTATTTCATAGAGACAGATCAACCACAAGGATACTCACAATCACGAAAAACGTCATGAAATCCACATTTTCAAGCCACATAACTAAATGTAACACCGGCTAAATATTACTACCACTTTTTTAGACCTAAATGACTATTTTATTCTCAGTCAAATAGGTACTCATCTTCAATATTGCTCGCGATTTCTCACAGAATTACTACCACTTTTTTAGACCTAAATGACTATTTTATTCTCAGTCAAATAGGTACTCATCTTCAATATTGCTCGTGATTTCTCATAGAATCGCTTTCTCTCTCTCTTTTTGACAGAACGGTGACCGACGATTAAATACGACCTGAAATTTTTAACAACGAAGACTTCGATTGTCGACGGCACAGGCGTGTATCTCTGTTTTAGATGGTAGGGACCTTGATTTTTAGGAAAAGAGAACTTCGATTTTAGAGTTTTTTCTGTAGCAGTGATGACGAGCTCAATTCTTCACGGCGGTGACAAGCTCTTAGGTTACGGCAGATTTTGGTACCTATCTGTTTCTCTTTCTGTATAGTTTTAGCTTTGAGATTTTAGGAATAAATTTGGTTGAATTTTCTAGGTCCAGATTATAGCATTTTGTTTGTAAATTATAAACTATTTGTTTCCAGTTTTCACTAATGAAGTGAATAGTTCTATTTATAAACTATTTGTTCGTTGGTGTCTTTAATTTTGATTATTAGAATTAAATAGACAATTTTTTTTAATGCACATCGATTGTTTGATAATAACCTTTTTTTTCTAGACTTTTGATTATCTATAGTTTGAACGTATAAGAAAATTAAGATGATGAGTTGAAATTAGCATGTCATTTTTGTTCTTACTTATTTGGTTTATCATACTAATTAACTAATGTTATATGTGACTAATCTGATTTTCATTGATATATAAGATTCTTGAATTCGTCTGAATGTCATATAAGTCTATAAATAGTAAAATTGTTGGTGCTCATGTTGTGTTTTGTTTAAATTATTAATGATATGTGAATGGTCTAAAAAATGATGAAAATAAAGCTCATAGTGGTTATTTTAGGCTCAATTGATAGTTCATACTAATTTTTTAAATAGAAGGAGATTCAGAATTTAGAAGTTTGTTTTGAATATTTTCCTAATATTATTACGCTATGGTTATGGTTTTATTAGAAGACATTCTAAAGCTTTGGTTGTATTTTCAAGGTGATCTAAGAAATAAGAATAATCTAAAGAAGTTGTTTTCTCAATATGATAATAAATTTTAGCTTTTCCTTTGTACTTTAGAAGCTGTTTTCTCAATTAATAGTTAATACTAATTTTCTAATTAGAAGGAGATTCAGAATTTAGAAGCTTATTTTGAATATTTTCCTAATATTATTACACTATAGTTTTAGTTTTATTAGAAGAATTCTAAAACTTTGGTTATATTTTCAAGGTGATCTAAGGAATAAGAATAATCTAAAGAAGTTGTTTTCTCAATATGATAATAAATTTTAGCTTTTCCTTTATACTATACTTCTGTATATCACTGATATTTGGCAGGCCTTTCCTTTTCTAGGGTTTTAGTCCAATCCTTGTATATTGTATTGGGTTTTAGTTTTAGGGATGTTGGCTGACAAATTTGATGTTATAATCCATTTTGCTATATTTAAAACTCAAGCCCTCTAATTTGCATTTGAGGTTGGTTTTATTTGTGTAATCACAACTATGTATTCCCTTATTGTGATTGTGTTATCTCGGAGTATCTTTGTTCAATCAATTGCAATAATAGTAGTCAAAACTAGTGGTCTTAAATGAAACTCATGAAATCAAACCAAAACATTGATTTTGATTGGTTTCAATCTTTTATTTATGTTTGGTTTAGTATATATTTGATAGGTATCACCTTGTGTAAACTCTCCTGAGAGATTCTTGTGGTTTTTTTTGTTCATGTTTTGCATTCAATTGACTCTACAATATTCTAAATTAGCATACATTCTTTATTGTGAGTATTTGTTTCTATCTACTATAGATTTGCATTACCTCATGTCAACCACTTAGTCTACTCACTGATTATTCTTTTGCTATGTTATTATGTATCAAAAGAAAGTTCAAAGCTATAAGGAGAATATAGTTTCCCGCAGTTTATATCATATCCTCAACTAGCTTGCATGAGATGAGTGTAATCTATGAAATATTGAGATTTATCATACTAATTTGTTGAAAATATATGCTATGTTATTTTTCATTGACTTATGTTTTTTTCTATCTGCGAAACTTTGACAAACTATTATTCTGCGAATTTTTTAAAAACATTTCTTTGTATTATCAATGTTTAAGTTTATGTGGTTAATTATCTTATATTTAAGCATCTTATAAATCATTAAATATGTATACATTTTAAGTGGCTAACTCGCTATGTTTCAAAGGAAATTTAATTAAATCTTTGAGTTTGAATGGGTAGAGAATGTTTCTCAATAGGATAATGGGTTACTATTGGTGTACATGTTTACTCATGTTTTTTTTCTCTTTTTTTTCCTTTCATTATATATATTTTAACTTCATCATAATATTTGTTTATTAATACAGCTGTGATTGTGGTATATTTATGACTAAGTTTGCTGAATTCTTGGCGATGAGTAAATCAAATGACAAATTTCAACAAACTTATAGTGAAACTGATATGAAAAAGATGGCAGTAGAATTATGGGCACAGAAAATAGAAACATAAAAGAAGATATGAAACTCCTCCAGAAAGACCCGAAGATAATTATAGGATTTATTTGAATGATGAGGTTATTTGCCACCAAAATTTGGCAAGAATTTGTCATAACGAAGATTGAAGTTCTTTAGGTTAATTGTAAAGTTTCATATTATTAAATACTTGAATAGGTGAAACTGATTTTTGAGATCTAAGTGAACAACACAAGTTGTTTGCCTTTTTTAGTTTAGTTATGAGATGTATGAATCTATAAATTTAGTAGTAGTTTCTTCTAATATTTTCTGCCGATTATCTTAATCTTTAATAATATTAGTGTCATGTATTTTATGCTAATCAATAAGTTGGTGGCTTACCAGGTCTAGACTAAGTAGCTTTTCCCTTTTTCTTGATTCAACTAAACTTTAAGTAATTTACTGGTAAGCCAAAAACTCTAGATTTGAGTTTACTACTAAACTACATCCTTGGAATAAGCCACAAACTTATAGTGAGTATTGAGTTTTTTGGTAAACAACGCCATGTGGATAATGGTTTACTAGTAAAGTAGGTTTTCTTTGAGATTACTAGTTTACTAGTAAACTCGAAGTTGTTGTTAACTTGTTTATATCATAAATTCCAACTTCTTATGAAATATAACTTTACAACAATAAGGTTACTAATAAACAAACAAACTAGAATATATGGTTACTGTTTTACGATTAAATCTTGAATTCACTTACATTCCTATGTTTTTGTAAGTTTCTTGATAAATCACAACCTAGGCAAGAGGATTTACTAGTAAAGTATAATTTTTTTTTTATAATACTTTGAGTTTACTAGTAAGCCACGATTTGTGGATAATAGTTTACTGCTAAACTAGATGAAAATTTTTTTTCTCCTTTCCATTTATGTAAGAGACTCATGAGATCACTTTTTTTTTGGCCCTATGATGGAGATAATGATTATGCAATGTAATTCCATGGTTTTTCATAATAATCTTTATCTAACATTTTTTTTTGGTGCTTATCACCCTTTATATTTTTGGATAAGTGGTTTGGTCTGTGTTTACTAGTAAACCTTATGGTTATCAGATCTAGATTTTACTGTTGATCTTCAATTTAGACAACAGTTTATTAGTAAATGAAAAATTTATGAAAGGTGTTTACTAGTAAAGAACAAACATGTGACAGTTGTAACGTTCTCTAAAAAGATATTTACAAGTAAATAATAAAGTTAAGGCTTGTATTACCTATAAATCCTTTAGTCTTAAGCCACTACTCCATAGATTTGAGTTTACTAGTAAACCAAAGATTCTTAGTAATTAATGGTTTACATAATTTTAAACTATTGGATTTACTAATATACATTATTCTCTAAGTAAGGGTTTACTAATAAATACCAACTCATGTCAAGTGTCTACCAGTAAACAACAAACACATAGTAGTTGTTTACTAATAAACATCATGGCAAGCATTTTCTAGTTAGCGATAAACTCATGGTAGGTTTTTATTAGTAAACGAGAAACAAAGTGGTAGGTATTTGCTACTAAAGAAGAAACAAACTCATGGCAGGTGTTCACGGGTAAACCTTATTCTTTATGCAAGGGTTTACTAGTAAACAACAAAAGTGTGGTAGTTGTTTACTAGTAAAAGACAGAGTCATGGCCAGTATTTACTAGTAAATGATGAACTAATGGCAGGTATTTACTAGTAAACAACAAACCTGTGGCAGGTGATTAGTGTAACTTTTTTCTCTAAGCAAGGGTTTAATAGTAAACGACAAAGTCGTGGATGGTGTTTACTAGTAAACGATAAACTCTAAGAAAGTATTTATTAATAAACAATAAACTCATGGTAGGTGTTTACTAGTAAATATTCTTTAGGAATGTGTTTACAAGTAAATGACAAAGTTATAGCTTGTATTTGCTTATAAACTCTTTAGTATTAAGCCGCAACTCCATAGATTTGAGTTTATTAGTAAACTAGGAATTCTTAGTAATTGACCATTTACCTAATTTTAAAACTATATTGGGTTTACTAGTAAACCTCATTCTCTCAGCAATAGTTTACTAGTAAACAACAAACTCATGGTAGCTGTTCACTAGTAGACGACAAGTGAATCTTATGAATAAACTTTTGAGTTTGTTGCTAAACAAAAACCCTTGAGTTTTTATTAAGTCAAAACACATAGATTCGACTTTAGTAAGCCACTATTTTTTTGATAAGATGTTTACTAGTAAACTATGATTTCTTAGTGATTAATGGCTTACTAGTAAATTTGAAATTTTGAATAATGATTTATTAGTAAGCGACAAACTCGTGGTAGGCGTTTCTAGTAAATCAAGATTTTTCAATGATTAATGGCTTACTAGTAAACTTGAAACTATGGTTCATGGTTTACTATTAAACAATAAAATTGTGGCAGGTATTTATTAGTTAACATTCTCTAGTAAAAGACAAAATCGATGCTTATTCTTTAGTATTAAGCCACAACTCTGTATTGATTTTACTAGTAAATCAATAATATATAGTGATTAATGAATGGTTTTTAAAACCATTGGATTTACGAGTAAACCTTATTATCTAGGCAAGGGTGTACTAATAAACAACAAACTCATGGCAAGTATTTACTAGTAAACAACAAAGTTTTCTTTGTATTTATTGATTTACTAATAACTTAAAGTTGTGGTTACCACTAAATCATATAGATAAACACTAAATCTATGGAAAAGGTTTTATTGGTCTACTAACAAATATGCTATTCAGTTGCCTTTTATTAGATACCTGAATACAAATATGTATATATCAAACAATTTCAATACAGATTGGACACGTTACTCAACTTTGGAACAAATTTACAAAGTTAGAATAGTTCCTTTGTATCAATATAACCTTTCTAAGTTATGCTTTTGAATCAATATACTAGTTCAATCAATAAAAATATTTTTTGAAAAAATAAACCACAAATATCCTTGTAATGAAGTTTTGGTTTTGTTATTTTTTCAATGTGGATAGGCTTCAAACCTTGTTTGAAATTTTTGTATAAAAATAATAAAAGTGATGGATTAGAGCTTCTAAAATAAAATTACCTTAAAAATAGAACACTAGTAAATCATTCAACTATACGAGATACAACTAGTAAAAACATAATAGAAAGTCCAACTATACAAAAAGTTCAATTTATTACCAAGAAGCTTGTTGAGTAGCTTAGCTTGTCAGTTTTTTGCTTTTTTTTTTTTTTCTTGAGAATGCAATACTAGAGGATTCTTACAAGTTTTTCTATCGTGGCCTAGTTGCTTGCAGTTCTCACATATAAATTGAAGGAGGACATGGCATGTAGGTAGCTTTATTATCAGCATTGCTCTTTAACCCTACTTTAGATAATACTAAATTTATGAGACAAAGTGATCGAAAACTAACAAGATATATATAGTCAAAACTGTCAACATATGTAAGTATATATATAGTATATATAGCAGATCACTCAAGATTAACTACAGTACTATTTAGTGTTGACTTCTATGGCTACTTTCTCATATGCTATATGCATGTGTAGTACTTAATGCTAAGTATTTATAACTAAAAAAATGTAATAATTAATGTATATTGATTGGATAGATATATTAATTACTGCGAGTCATAATATAAAATAAATTTTACATATATTATAGTCGATTATTGTGATTGATATTAAAAATATGATCATAAGAAAATTAAAACTTTTATAACAGGAGAAACATTGGGGTAGTACAAATAATTATATAGTGTTTTCCTTACGAGTTAATATTCTCCTCTATGATTCTCATGAAAATTATTTGTCTCATGTCAAGATATATATCTCAACTTCTGACCCACCAATTTCTAAAGAACATCACATTTAAAACATTTTATAGATTACATGATAAAAGTATATAAAACTAGTTAAGAATAACAAACTAAGCTAATTTGCATCATGAGTTATAGGTGATTACATTCAAATATCACCATAAGCTAAATTAAATTAAGATCATGAAGAGAACTAAATGGCACAGAGAATCAAATAGTTAAGAGATTCTGAGTTAATTGCTATTCTCAATTAAATATGGAAGGCCTTTTTGAGTGTAATATATTTATTCTTTCTAATCCTTTTTTTGTTTTTTACTTCCACTAGTCTCTTTCTTTGCTTTAATTTGCTTCATGGATCCTCACTTAACATGCTAGAAATATCAGAAGGTTTGTTAGCAAGGAGAAATTCTTAGCTAGATATTTCAACAAATACCTTATGTGTGCGCTCAAGTGACACTACAATCAATTTAGAAATTGAAAAATGATTTGAATTCCTCTATTCAGATACAAAAAAAGAACTAAGAAATAGTGATTTTTCACAATATATTGAAACTAAAATATAGAGGAACTTAAATTTTCATGCTAAAAGTTGCAAATAGAAATCGTTCATTTTTCAATTTGAGTGACATATCATAAAGTTCAGATTAGATTACAAAAACGGAAAAGGAAAAAACTATTACCCTAGCTCAAAATTGTAGAAAAATTGATCTTGTACATACACGAGCAATGATAAGAAGTTTTGAGTAAAATGCGAGAATCTCCAATTTGAGATTGGTGTGAGAGAATCTCCATTCCTCCTACTAATAGATGTAAATAGAAATAGTTTACTTTTCAATTTGAATGGCATACCCTAAATTTCATATTCTTACAAAAATTTGAAAGGAAAAAACTATTACCGTAGCTCAAAATAGTAGCAAAATTGATCTTGTATACTTTTCGAGTAAAACGCAAAAGCTTCAATTTGAGATCGGTAAGGCAGAAGCTTCATTTCGAGGTTCGGGAAAGAGGGGCTTTGTTCAGAGAATGTCGAACTCTGATTATCGATTGGCGAAGCTTCTCCTATTAATGCTAATATCTATTATGAAAGATTTTTCCACGCGAAAAATTAATGCGAAGGATTTTCCCACGCGAGAAATTATGAAAAAATTTCTGAATGGTCTTGGTTTGCCACGATTGAAGACTAAGATTTTAGTCTGATTTTATTTTGGGGGTTAAATGATCTTTCTCTCTCCCAAAAGTGAGATAATTTAATGGTGGTGTTAGCTTTAATTAAGCACTAAACAAAAATAGTAGTTGCCTACTTAGCCAATGATTAAGTAAGAAAACCTAACTTTGTAGCAAGAAATTGATATTCTAACTATGGAGTTCAAGACATTTAAGTTTTTTCTCAAGTTGGCCTAACTTAAAAGAAAACAACATCTCTAGCTAGCAAGTTGCCAAGTTGTCACTTTATATAATGCTTAGAATTTGAATTGGATGTATGAAAGTAATTCCCTAAAAGAATTGGTAATGCATAGGAGTTACTTATCAAAGTTAACAACTATACTTTTCTACAAAAGACTAAAGACAAACCAAATTTTAGCTAAGATGTACTAAATTTCAACATATTTATAGTTCTTTCATTTTTTAAGTCATGTTTGGTATACTCTATCAGGGTTCTTATTGTATTAATTAAACATAATATTGTGTTTGATTATGTTTTTGTAGAGTACTATTTAATACGATATGAAAATTTAATATAATATAGATAGAATTATCTATACAAAAAAAAGTTTATATTATATTATATTGTAACGTATTATTGTACAATACTGACTCTTTTCACTCTCTCTTTACTTAATTTCTCTATCATTTGTCTTTTCTCTCTTCGTACTTTCACTCACGTCACTTTATCCTTTTTAGAAGTGATAAATTTCGAAAGTGGTATTTGTATTCGTCCTTTTTCTCTTCATATTTTCTCTCACATCACTTTATCCATTTTAGAATCGATAAATTTCAAAAGTAGTATTTGTCTAAAACTAAACTAACAAGGTGATATTTTTAAAAAATTACTTTTAAAAAAAGTAGTTTTACAAGTGGTACTTTTCTAAATAAGTTTTTCAAAATAATATTTGTCTAAATTAATTTTTAAAAGTAATATACATTTAGCTTAACGTCTTAATATAATGCAAAACCAAATATAGTAATGTAATATAACAATATAATACAATACTACCCAATATAATTTAGTAATGTGGTAGATTAATATAATAATGCAAAACCAAATATACTAATGTAATATAACAATATAATACAATACTACCCAATATAATTTAGTAACGTGGTAGATACAATATAAAGGCAATGCAATTCATCGTAATATAAGCATCAAACTTATTTGATTTGAGAGCGATGATAGTGAAATGATACCACCTTCCATTTTTTTTAATTAATGCTTGTAACAATTGGCGAGGCATCTATCTTATTTATGTTCCAGTACCTTTGAAGTTATACATCTTTGTCACATGTTTATACGCTTTGACATATGAATAGGATGAAGCTAGTTGAGATATCATTTTCTTGAGTTGAGAAATGGTATTGCATATGCTTGCAAGTTTTAAAGCTTAGAAAATTGCCGTGACTAATAGTCACCACATGTGGACTTAGTCAACTCTTTTTCCATTAGTATAGAACGTAAGGCCTTCTCAAAGCTCAAGGCTGCAAGTACCTTTAATCATCTTTGTACTAGAAATCAATGTCTGTGTTTTTGTTTTTTACCTTAATCTGTGCCGTTTCTCTGTTTTTCTTCACTGTTTCATGTGCAGTTGAGAGCAATATTAGTACATCTCAATCTGTCAGCGATGGCAGAACTCTGGTTTCCAAAGAAGGAACATTTGAGCTGGGATTTTTCAGCCCAGGAAGCTCCAACAATCGTTATCTGGGAATTTGGTACAGGAATATCAATGTTAAAACTGTCGTTTGGGTCGCAAACAGATGCAACCCGATTAATGATTCTTCTGCCTTGTTGAGGATCAACAATGCTACTGGCAGTCTTGAGCTGTTGTATCAGGATGCGAGTGTCGTTTGGTCAACTAACTCATCAAAACAAGCTAAAGAACCAATTCTGGAGCTCTTAGATTCTGGAAATCTTGTCCTAAAAGATGCCCATAATACAAGTAGTACTACTTCAGAGTCGCTTTTGTGGCAAAGCTTTGACCACCCTTCTGACACATTTTTACCTGGGATGAAACTAGGATGGGATTTAAGGACAGGTCTTAAGCGCAGTTTATCAGCATGGAAGAATTTTGAAGACCCTTGTCCCGGAGATTTGAGTTACGGATTTGAGGTCTTATCTAATGCCTTACCAGAAATTTATATTCTACAGGGTACTGAAAAGCATTATCGTGCTGGCCCATGGAATGGCCTTCGCTTTAGTGGTGTACCGGAAATGAGTAACAATCAGTTTTATGAGTTTTATTATGTTTACAATGTTGATGAAGTGTATTTCACGTATAAAGTCAAGATGTCACTATTGTCAAGGTTTGTTCTGAACCAAACAACTAGAAACCGTCAACAATTTGTATGGATGAACCAAACTCAAAACTGGAGACTCTTTAATTTTGCCCCAGAAAATGACTGTGATAAGTATAATCTTTGTGGAGCCAACGGAAATTGTAGCATGATTAGTAACAAGCCAGTATGCCAATGTCTAGTTGGATTCAGGCCTAAGTCTGAAGAAAAATGGAAAAGACTGGACTGGTCTGAAGGGTGTGTGAGAAATAGTCCTCCAAACTGTGAGGATGGCAATGAAAATGAATTTGTGAGATTTGGTGGCTTGAAATTGCCTGAAACTACAAATTCTTGGGTGAACACAAGTATGAATCTCAAGGAATGCAAGGCCAAATGCTTGAGAAACTGTTCTTGCATGGCTTATTCAAACTCAGATATTAGAGGACAGGGAAGTGGCTGCATAATCTGGTTTGGTGATCTGTTCGATGTTAGACAAATTCCTCAAAATGAACAAGATCTATACATCCGAAATCCAGATTCGAACATAAGTATGGCCTAAATTTTGAGCAAAAGCTCATTCTGAATACTTTAAACATTCCGTTAAGATTTATCTATATTTCAATTACTTTAGTAAGTAGTGCATGATCATTTTTCTGTCAAAGTTAAACGTTTCCTCTTTTTCTGTATCTTCTGGCTGATGTGCTTGTTTTCCTTCTTTGAAATAACTAGAAAAGGGAATCGATAACCGAAAAGTGAAGATCTTGGTAGTTGTAGTTTCCATCGGAGTTGTTTTGGGGACGCTCTTCGTCTATTACATTTGCAGGAGGACATTCTTGAAAGGTAATGTTTCTCATCAGTAATATTTGCATTACAATATACGTATATGTATACATATATTCATTGGTTATTTGTAGATATTCTTGTATACAGAATAAAGTCTATCCTAGACTTGTATGAAGCTTGCAATTCTGTTGGGAATCAGGTTTTGTTCCTTATTTCTTTTTTCATAAGACTGATTAAACTAATAAAGTGACTATTAGACCTTTTCTTGTTTGCTTAAGACATCTTTAATTTTAAAAACCTTGAAGTTTGAGTTTCAATTCAGTAATTTGCATTGCTTCTATATTTTTGTGTACTGGGGTCCGGTATACCAGCATTAAGCACAAGCGAGTTAAATGTATGAATTCTAATTGGGAGAAAGAGTACTTTAATTGTTTTAAATGACATATGACAGGAATGGACAACAAGGAGAACACAGAGGACCTTGAGCTCCCACTTTTTGACTTGGCCACTATATCTAGCGCAACCGATGACTTCTCGACCCAAAACAAGCTTGGAGAAGGTGGTTTTGGACCTGTTTATAAGGTAAGTTTTGAAACTTGTGTTTAGTGCAAGGACCATAACTAAGCAAGAGTTGGCATTGGTATCTCATTACAAATTTTGCAACATTTCTGGGGAAAAATCTTAATATACAGGGAACATTAGCAAATGGCCAAGAAATTGCGGTGAAAAGGCTTTCGAGAAGTTCTGGTCAAGGATTGAATGAGTTCAAGAATGAAGTTATATTGATTGCCAAACTTCAACACCGGAATCTTGTTAAGCTTCTTGGTTGTTGCATTGAAGGAGAAGAAATGCTGCTGATTTATGAATACATGCCCAACAAAAGCTTGGACTTCTTTATTTTTGGTTTGGACTCTTAACACACTAAATTATGTTTAATAAACTTACCTTGTTTTAAGACAGTTTATAAATAAGAACTTATTTTGAAAATTGCCAGATGAAGCAAGAAAAAAACTACTGGATTGGTCAAAGCGCTTTGAAATTATATGTGGAATTGCCAGGGGAATTCTCTACCTTCACCAAGATTCCAGGTTGAGGATAATTCATAGAGACCTCAAGGTAAGTAATGTCTTGCTCGATAGTGAGTTAATCCCAAAAATTTCGGACTTCGGTATGGCTAAACTTTTTGGAGGAAATCAGACAGAAGGGAATACAAACAGAGTGGTTGGAACATAGTAAGGTTTCTTGGCTTAGCGTTGACCATCCTCTATTTGATCAACTATCTTGTTCTTAATTAATAGTCTTGTGTCCTTTATGATGATCAAATATTACAGCGGTTACATGGCACCCGAATATGCTAGTGATGGACTATTTTCTATCAAATCTGACGTCTTTAGCTTCGGTATATTGGTGTTGGAAATTATAAGTGGAAAGAAAAACAGGGGATTCTTTCATCATGATCATAGGCTTAACCTTACAGGACATGTAAGTGTATCAAAGCATAAGCATAATATAACTACTTCACACCATGTCAGCTAAAGATATCGTATGCCAATGACAAAAAAGGGATTTTAAATATGTTTTTCAGGCATGGACATTATGGAAAGAGGGAAATGCCTTAGAACTGATTGATGAATCTCTGGTGGGCTCATTCTCTGAATCGGAGGCACTACGCTGCATCCATATTGCTCTCTTGTGCGTTCAGCAGCTCCCGGAGGATAGGCCGAGCATGTCAAATGTGGTTGTAATGTTGGGAAGTCAGAGTGCATTGTCTCAGCCGAAACAGCCGGGTTTCTTTGTCAAAATGGCGTTGTCCGATCATGTTAATTCTTCTTCGAATTATAAACAAGAATGCTCTTCAACCAACGAAGTAACCATTACTCTATTAGAGGCTCGATAAGCATTGGTTACATAACTATGGATAATGAAACCGTGTAATACTTGCTCTTAGGATATCAGCATTTACTAAGACAAGAATATTAGAGGCTTTCGAGTCTTGTGGCATGTCAAATGTTAATACACTAGTTTTCTATTATTTCTAGGGATTTAGCTGGTCTTCAATTCAGATCGGAAAGTCCTTAGTTTCATGACAATTCCAAGAATGAAATTGCACCATGAATTGAGAAACATGCACGCAAATATTTTATCGTACAACTATCACATCTTCTTAATTATCAAACTACGAAACCACAAGTAATTTAATGTGATGAGTGATTTATGCTTGAATATATGGATTTAGTTGACTGACTTATTGACTTTGGTATTAAAAGGAAAAATTTCATATGCCTTACGTCCAAACCAATTAGTCCCATCCTATACTGGTTATTGTAAAAACCCGGAATTTTCGAGGGTAATTTGGATAATTTACCAATTTTCCGGATAAATATTGTGGGGACTAATTTGCAAAAATTTTGTTCAGATGGACTAAATTGCAAATTTTGGGGACCAGATTGATAGAGATTTGAAATTTTGGGGACTTATGTACAATTTTTGAAAAATTGCACAGCCCAATAAAGGGGGGCCACGTGCACACCTTTTTCACCTCTCTTTCTCTTCTCTCTCCTCCCTCCCCCGAGCTCTCTCTCTCTCCCTCGTCTCTCTCACGCTCTCGGCCAATCCCCCCCGCACCACCGCTCGCCGCCCATTCACGCCGTCGCCAAGCCGCAGGAACCACCGCCGAAGCTCGCCTGCACCGCGCCTGTGCCGATCCTGACCGCCAGACGCGCCTGGAAGCTCGCCGTCGTCGGAGAAGAGAGAAGGGGCCGAATCGGATTTTCGGCCACCGGCGACAATTCCGGCTTCCATTTGGCTTCAAACCGGTCTCGTTGGATTCGTATCGTCGCAAGGATCATCAAGGTATATATATCTCAACTCCATTTTTTCCGGATTGAAAGTTGCCATTTTTGGTCATTTCGAGTTTTTGAGTGTTGTTCTTGATCCGACCGTTAGATTGTAATTTTGACTACATTTTTGGAATGTACTCGGAAAATGGAGAAGTTTGATATATATATTGTGTACTTTGGTGATCGACACAAAAATCGAGATCGGACGGTCGAGATTTTGTCTCGTTTTGCATGCCACCGGTCCGGTATGGACCCGGACCCAAATTTGACAAGTTATATGTCTAACCTAGCTATTTTGGGTGCTAGGAATCCAGTGAAGAGGTCCGTTTGTAGAATTGAAGCTCCAGTGAGAAAGTTGATCTTTCGCACGAGGACGATCGAGGGCTTGGAATTGGTTCCCGACCCTCCGGGC
>JXTB01000252.1:83369-144654 GCA_002914805.1 Parasponia andersonii
GTTTTATACCGTTTTTGAGTTAAAACTTATTTTCTGCAACATATGAGAACAAACGTATTTTTAATGATTTAAATTATATATGATGGAATTCTGATTATACGATATATACTGTGCTGCTCTGGGAATTTGCTGTGTGCAAGTTATTTTGGGTATATCAAAAATAGGGCCGTTATGCTGCCCGTTTTTCTATAAAACCCTATTATGCATGTTTTACTGAAAACCTAGAGTACAGTAGTTTTTACACTTCAATTCTGTATTGCACGTGTCATAGGATCATACATGAGCACCGTGTTAGCATCATGGGTTTTACAGCGTGGCGCTGCGTGCCCCACCGTCGGTGAAAGTCCGTAAACTTGCGCAAGGTCTTGTTACTTCTGATTACCTCCCTATTTGGTAGGTGTAGGCAATTCGGTTGCCCCTCCAGGTTTGGTAGGCGACACATGGGTGTCCCCTCCGGGTATGGGCTTAGGTATCAGGCAGGCTGTTAGGTACACTTAGTGCCATCATCCTTGGTTTTCACAGATGAGAGGATGTGAGCTCATGGGTATGGGTTGATTTGTGTCATGTGCATATGGAGTGATGGTTTTTATTACCCTGTTATATATATATTGGTTCCTAGTTTGGGTTATATATATACGCGTGTGTATGTTTTGGATTTGAACTAATCATGCAGGAGATTCCCATCACTGAATTGTTTTTTCCCGAGGTAACTATTTTCCTACTGGGCATTTTATGCTCACCCCCCTTACCTTTCTCCTCAGGTGGTGTCCAGTGCGATCTTGGTGATCAAGAGGAGTAAGAGGTCATCCTGATTGCAGTTCGCCTCTTGGTAATGCTAGGAGTTTGTTGTTATAGTCTTCGGATTATTTAGATTTTGTGTTAGCATTGAACCAAGATTACTGCTTTCTATTTTGTCTGTAAACTTATATATGCCATTCTGGTAGTGGACATCTGATGTGAATGATGATGATGCAGGACTTGGTTTCTTTTTAATTAATTTTATGTTTTCAAGTAATTGTTCAATTTTTGTTTGGTGGTGTATACGAACTGTGGGAGTGGTTCACGGGATGGAATTCCGAATATTTTATTTAAATGGACTGTTTTTATAAAAACTAGAACTTTTGACACTTTTCAAATAAATTAAGGAATTTCCCACCTTGTGAAATTCCGTTTCTGCCACTAGCCCGGGTTTTGGATCGTGACAGTTATAGTGTAGAAATGGTATTGCATTTGCTTGCATGTTTTAAAACTTAGAAAATAGCCTTGACAAATGGCCACGACATGTGGACTTAGTCAATTCTTCTGTTGTTTTAGAATCTAAGGCCATCTCATAGCTCAGTGGTGCTACTACCTTTAATATTCATTTCTGTACCAGAAATCAATATTTGTGTTTTTATCTATTTCCTTAATCTGCCATTCATCTGATTTTCTTCAGCGTTTCATATGCAGTTGAGACCAATATTAGTACATCTCAATCTATCTGCGATGGCAGAGCTTTGGATTCCAAAGAAGAACATTTGAGCTGGGATTTTTCAGTCCAGGCAGCTCCAAGAATCGTTATCCAGGAATTTTGTACAAGAATTACAATGCTCAAACTGTCGTTTGGGTCCCAAACAGATGCAAACCGATTAATGATTTCAATGACTTACTATTAATGAAACTGATATCTCTCTTTGGTATAATGGTATGGGAGATTGTTAGTGGAAAGAGAAGTATATTATTTCGCCCTAGAAATAACAGTGTTTGACTCACTGGACATCATTTTCTTATCTCAACATTAATTGGAAACTCCAGGGTATAAGATTTTATTTAAAAGGGATAATTATATTTTAATACCTTGTCATGCATGCATAGAATTAATATTTAGGAAATTATAATTGTTATTATTATTATTATTATTATTATGTTTTATTTAATTGCTAGATAATTTTAATTTTGAGAAATTAGTTTTAAGTTTTTTATTTTTATCAGTTTCTAAAATTTGTTTACTTTCATAGGAATAATGAATTAATAAATGATTATTGAGTTCTCTCTTCCTATGAATCTCTTTCTTTCTGAATTTTTATATTGATTCTCTATTGTTCTTCTACTTGTTTATCTATTTTTGTCTAAATCTCTCTTGATTCTATTATATTTTCTTAAATCTATCTAATTTTTCATCTATCTTATTTATCTTTTGCTATTCTACATGTTTTCTCTATTTTTCTATCTTTTCTTTCCCTATTAGAGACTCCACCGGAAAAAGAAAAAAAAAAACGTAGATCTACACAACCAGCTGCTACCACCTTGCTTATGCTACTCTCCACCAGATTTCTGCACTTTCTACCACTGACCAAGTCAATGCTCTCCACTGCGTCTCATCTCTAATGCCGCCCCTCATTCAGATTTGGTTCAACAGTTCTTTACCATGAGTCTAAACGTTGATTTGCCTCATCATATCATTAAAGCCCGTCCATGCTTTCCCTTTTTTCAAAGTGGAACGAGTCCAAGTTTTAACTTTCAAGATCCTACCTCTTCATCAAGACTCAAGATGTGGGATTACTGCTTGTTATGCATTAGACTATTGGTTAATGATATATTTGAGTTCTAACTCGTCAGAGTCGAGTTCCTGAACCCAAAAGAAGGATGCAAACATAGAATAAATATTTAAGAAATTATTATTATTTTTATTATTATTATGTTTTATTTAATTGCTAGGTTATTTTAATTTTGATGAACTAATTTTAAGTTTTTCATTTTTATCAGTTTCTAGAATTTGTTTACACTCCTAATTATATCTAATTGTCTATTTGTAACTAGGTTTAGTTATATAATTTCTTTTCGGACTATAATAAACTAATAAAAAATTATTGAATTTTCTCGATCCTCCTATGGATCTCTTTCTTTTTAAGTTCTTATCTCGATTCTTTATTACTTTTCTATCCATTCATTTATTTTTGTCTAAATCTCTCTAATTCTCTCTATTGATTCTATTATGTTCTCTCTGATCTATCTACTTTCTCATCTATCTTGTTTATCTTTGTTGCTGTTCTACCTATTCTCTCTATTTTTCTATCTTTTCTCACCATATCCACATCACTTTGCTATTTGACTATTTGTTTCGTTTGTACTTTGTATTTTAGTTATTATCAATATTGACTTTTAAATTTAGTGTTCATAAAACATTATTTTTGACCACTAAAATAACATTTAAAGCATAAAATGTATATTTTTAAAAAAGTTCAAATTTAAATCTTCACCTTCTTTTAGAGAAAATACTCTATTTATTAAGTAAAGACACCAAAAATAGATGACGAAATAAAATGAGGACTAATCAAACCAAATCGAATCTGTGAAAAGAGAAGACGCAAACCTAGCTAATTGGTGGGCCACTGTATTAACCTCATCGTGAATATGGTAACAAGTACCATACTTAGCAAGTGACAATAATGCATTGATATTTTAAGTAGAACAGCATTCGAATGGCTAACAGTTCACTATCCTCAGTGGAGAAAGTGCCTGATAGAGATTTCGAAAAAAATGGCCACCACCCGACCATCATCATTGCGAAAAACCCAACCTACATTGGTACTATCGGAATTGGCTCAAACAAAAGCATCAAAATTCAGCTTTATAATTCCACTTGGTGGATAACACTATCTAACCAAGGGAGAAGTAACTGGCTTTGTCACGATCGGAAATCCAAAATCATGATTTTTAATAATTTATATAAAAATATAATAAAATATTAATTTTACAAAATTTAGAAAAAATCAAATATTGGATAATTTCAATTTGGTCTTCAAATCACTATAAATTCCATAATCATTAAAACTGTTATTAGTTTTAATTACTTAATAAAAAATACCATTCAAAGTTTAGGAATATTGACAGCTATCTCATTTAAAATCATGTTGAGAAATTATAAACTTCGGTAAATTGAATTCAACTGAAATCTTTAGTTCAATGTTCGAAATAGATTACATAAAATCACTTACAATCTCAAGTTCTCAGTTTAACATTAAAACCATTTTCATACATCCAGTTAGTATGTTCTCGACTATTAGCTAAATAATTGAACAAGAAATGAAAGTTAATAGAGTTTAAACACCCACCAAAGATTAAGTATAGAACGATATACATAAGCTATATATCTTGTCTATTCAACAAGATGTCTACCTCAAATAATCAAAAACCTAAAAGTAGAAAAGTAGGGAGTGAGCATTCACATGCTCAGTAGTAATTTGATTATCTCTTTGAATAGATGCAATTTTTATCAAATCTGCATGGTTAATATCTTTTTTAAAATTCATTTATAAACCATTAGTATCCAGAATAATCACATATTCAAAACTAAATCTACATAATTGTACATATCATAAATCAACTAAGTATATGAGTGAATTCTTATCCTCCCATCACGGCCCTGTAATACATCTGTACTAAAGTTACCCAACATCCTGATACTACCCGTAGGTGTATCAGCTGCTATTGATGGAGGTTTTATCAACAATAAATTTAGAAAAAATCAAGAGATGTGGCTTGTGTGAATTGAATCAATAATCAAAGCGAATAAGGAGAGAGGATTTTATAGTGGTTCAGCCCCGAAAAAGATGAGCCTACGTCCACTATTTTTCTACTATTTTATGAAGAATTGTAAACACTCAAGGTTACAACGTCTCCTCTGGAGATTGGAAAAACTGGAGTAATTGGAATACTCAAAAACTTGGAATACTCAAACTTGCTTTTCTTCGGAACATTGAGTCCCATTTATATAGGTAAAAGGTAACCATATGTCCCTACGATCCTAATTGTATAAACGGGTAACTATACAATTGGGTAACGTAAATTGGATAATCATTCAAAACGGATAACTAGTTGAACGCAAATAGGAGACTTCTATTTCCCTTTCCTTATAGGTTTCTTTCATAGCATTTACTTGTTTCCCTCTCCTTGTAGGTTTCCTGTTTGACAAGGCATATACTTATATAAAAGAGACTGCATGGAGAAGGTCGCACAAAACCTGTAGAAGAGGTCGCATATAACCATTACGGAGGAGGTCGCATATAACCCTCACGGAGGAGGTCGCATATAACCCTTATGCGACCTTAGGATTTTAGACCGCACAACTGCTGCTAACCTATATAGGAGTCTAGATCTCTCACTTAGTACTACAATAACTCACCAGCGATCTAAAATACTATGATACAACTATAGAACTCAAGTGTGTGATCCTAAAGTATGTATAACATGTAACCATTCACAATAACCATGAGTCTAAAAATCATATCATGCCTTAAAATTCTAACTTGGTATTATTTTGGGATTTACTGTAATATGAGCAGTACACTGTTATTTTACCCCATAATCACATTGTAAAAATATGTATAACAATCCACATAGTCCAATCTTAGTATAATCCAACAGCTTATAACAAATAATTGAACTATCGTGAAATCACGATTTTATTAATAAATTTTAATGTAATTATAAATTAAAACAAATATAAAATCAGGCAATTGAATCTCCTACCTTGATATGGTAATAATACTAAGCCAATGATACTCGAAGAAACTCTCATTGGTCACTTAGATGTTCGAATGACACTTTCTGAATCCCGATAAGTCTACTTGAAAAACCAACTTTTCCACAGGTACCTCAAATAGAGAAACGGTGGTCACTACTAAATTCAGAGTACCAAAAAATGCTAGAATAGATATATACCTTGTCAAAACAGGTCCCAGTACAGGACTAGTCTGTGGCACGCAAGATGGTGCAATTTTCGAAAATAATTTTAAAAAGTATCAACTTCATGGATTATTCGTTAAAATGTTATTTCTGCAATAATATTTCGAAAAGGAATAGTTTTCTAATATCAACCCAAGACCCAAATTTGAATAATAACAGATTCTAGTCGAACGCTATTTAGTTTTATAAAAATATTACTTTTTTTTCTAAATTAGAAAAATACTACATTTTTCTATTTAAACGTTACCACAATACCAGATACTAGTTTTACTTTTACTAACTATAATTATTCATAATTCTTAACTCTTTTTCACCTTATATATTTATTTCGGGTTAAATAATTACCTAACTAAAAATTTACGAAAATATCACTTTTTACATAGTTGGTAAAAACGGAAAAAAGTGGTAAAAATTTACCGGAGATGAATTTGACATGCAACTACTTGTAAGTGGATGACGACGATGAAAGAAGATCACACTTAATGGAGGTGTTGAAAATGGAGGTCGAACATCGCGCTAGTAGTTGAAAAATCTCACCGAAAGTAGAATCTTTGAGGGGCCACTTCGCCGACGACGAAACGGAGTGAGACCGGCAGCGTTGGCTTCGTCGATGGTAGCTCTTCGATGCAAAGTAGCGTGTGGCTGGAGCTAGATGGCAATGGCAGCGCAGCAAAGCTCCAACAGAAACATTTGTTTCTCTCTTTTTTCTCTCTTCCTAAGCTTCTTTCTTTGATAATTAAGAGTTCTGAAGCCCTTTTACGCAAATTTTGGGCACTATTATAAATCAATAAAATATTCCAAATATTCTCCTTATTTAATTCAGAAAATTGATATTTACAACTTTGCCACTCAACATAAAATGTCCAATTTGCCCTTATAACTTCACAAGATTTTACAGATTTCATATCCACACAAAAAGTACCATGAGTACTTTGGAATTCGGTCAAAACATTTGAAACATAATCCGTGCTGAGTTCGGAATCTCGAACAACACCACCATGTACTACTCTATTACCGTCAAACCAAAAACGACGACATAACAATCAGGTAGAGCTCAAAATTCCTTCGTTTTAAATTCCGAAAGAGTGCTAAGAGAATGTCCATACCTGAACCCAGCACTTACGGTTTCAGTAAGGTCCAAAAACCAGATTTCTTGCAAACTTCCTTGTTGGCAGCACAACTAAATAATGCATGGGGGACTGGTTCAGTGGGATGCAAGCAATAAGGATAAGCTGACTCATTCAGAACTTTCCTCCTCAAGAGGTTGGTCTTGGAAAGTAAAGCATTATGATAAAACCGCCAAACCAAAATACGAACCTTCAGAGTGATTTTCATTTTCCAAAATGCTTTCCATCACTAGATCAAATGACCTGAATTAGAACTGGTATGCCTTATCTTAGTTTGTAACAATAAATTATACCCACTCTTAACAGAATAAATTCCTTTCGCATCATAGTGCCAAATAAGAAGATCGTCTCTAGCAATCAGACTAAGAGGGATAGATTTCATAAGGTCACTATCCCTACGAAGGAATTTCTGATGAATTACCTGTTTATTCCATAAACCTACAGCAAGGATAATATCTTTGACCATCACAACTGAAGAATTCCTGGACGAAATAGGTTTAAAAGACACAGGTTTATAAATAATATATGATATTTTTATAATTTTGCATTTTCTGAATTATTGTTTAATATTTGTTCTTTTAGCTACTAATTTTAATTAGTTTTAAATTTAAATTGAGTATTAAAATAGTTATCCTTAAAATTTAAAATGGTATTTTGGTAAATTTAATGATCAAAATTAGTGTTTAGTCCCAAAAATATATAAATTTGTTAAAAATTCCAAATATGTCAGTAATAGTCAAAACCTAAGGTTTAAACTGGAGAAACAGTGAAAATATAAAAATATAACTAATCTTATTTAATAACATTAGTAAATTTATTCAAAGAGTGTGAAAAAGCTTATTATGAAGTTGTTAATTAATATTTCAAACTATATACTTGTTTCATAATTGTACGTGATTAGTAGTTAAAGTATTCAAATTGTTTTTTTTTTTTTGGGTAACTTGATAATGATGAATGGATGGTTTTGTATATATATATTAATCTAGGCTAATTGAAGTTATGATAATTGAAATGGTTGAAGGTGCTTAAAGAATTCATATAATTCGTGAGAAATATTGCGTTGCACCCATGTTGGTCTCCTGGATGTTCGACGATGTCCTATGAATAGGCCTAATATGTCCTTGGTCTTTTTGGAGAAAAGGATCTAGATAGGACTATTTAAGGCTCCTTGGTAAGTTTTAAAATCACTTTTTTTAATAAGTTTTTTTAAGACTGAAAAATGGGGTCCACATGGTATGAAATATGGCAATACCCTTACTTTAACCCCACTATTTTCTGATATTATCCATTATATTTGACATGTCTCGCACACTTCCTCATAAAACCCTTAAAACTCCATTTTCTCTCATTTCTTTCTTCATTTCATCATTTTCTCTTATTTTTCTATCAAAAGAAAAAATCTCATAAAACTGAATTAAAAAACTACTTCAATTTTAACTCAAAAATCTCACACCCACTTTTATTAAGAAGCTTTTCTTTTTTCTTCGACGAATTCAAAAAATCTGATAATAGCGAAGATCTGTTGAATCAAAGCTAAGAAGTCCTTTTTAAAAACTACAGACATATCATCGGCTAGAAAGAAGATCAAGTCTCTATCTAAGTCTCCAGTGAAGACTCTAGTGTCGATGCCCATTATTCCAAAGTAAAACCTGACTAATTTCAAAGAAAAAAATGCGATAGAAGCTCCATATGAGGAAACAAAAGTGGTTTTTTTATATTTATGTAAAAATCTTCGTTTTCTAATATTGTATGTTAAGAAAAAGGCTAATCTTGGCTTCTTTAAATGGGTTGAATGTTTCAGAGGTTGACGTTCCGATGAGGTCAAGAATATTCTAACCTAAGGTCAACAAGTTCTCGCCTCCAATCAAGTTTCTCTTGATCTAAGTCCAAAAGTTATGGATATGAGCCACGAATTTCTTGACTCGGTTAAGAGCTTACTTACTTCAATTAAGAACTTCTTAGCTCTAACCTGAGCTAAATGCTTCTTGACCTTAGTTAAAATCTTCTTGACTTTTGTCAAATGCATCTTAATATCACATTAAGAGCTCCATGATCTCTTGGTCAAGAGGCCATTGACTATTAGGTCAAAAGATTCTTACCTCCTATTTATTTGAATTTCTCTAGTTGTGATTAAGAAACTCTTGGCATTTTGGGTCAAGTGCTCCTTGACTTTGGGTCAAATGCTCCTTAGCCTTGGGTCAAGAAGTTCTTCACTTTGGGTCAAGGATCACTTGATACTCATTTGATGTTATTGTATTATTTAACTTAATATTTTGTTGTTATTTAGGAATGACTATAATATGTCTGTTATTAAGTATGCTAAGTTCCTAATGTCCAAAAAACCAGTTACATCATAGTCTTATGTGTGAGTTATATTATAATGGATTGTAAAAATATGAGGATTATGTCGAAACTAACTGAAAAGAATGATTTAATTTAGGAAAATAAAGACAATGCTTTATTTTGATTATGTTTCAGACAATTACTTTTTTTTTTTCTTTTTTTATCTTTTTTGCTAAAAGTCATCTATTCAGTAGATATTTTGGTAAAATTCAATGTGTTTGATAAAGATATTATTTATTATTCGAGGTCAAGAAAAACTTAACTCTATATTAGATTTATCTTGATTCTAGATTAAGAATATCTTGACTTCAAAGAAAGTATTACTATCAAGACAAGAAAATCCTGACATTAGTTCAATAAGTTTCAATTTATAAATTTAAAAACATATTACGTATAACATCGTGACTAAGTTTCATATAATACTTTACAACTTCTACTGAAAATATTGTTGACTCTAAGTCAAACATTTTGTTCTTTAAGTCAATATCTTTTTGACCTTTGGTCAAGAGCATTTTGACCTCAAGTCAATAACTTCTTACACCTAAGGCAAGAGTTATTTGACCCCAAGTCAGGGTCCTCTTGTCGTATTCTTATAGGTAGTCTATATTTTCATTAATCATGCTGCATAGAGGAATCGGACTAAGGCTAGATGCCTCTTATACTTTGAATTACCATAACACAAATATTTTTACTTGACTGAGTTCTCACCAATTAATTTAATATGATATTGATGAAAAATTAATATGATGTTGATCTAAAGTCAAGTTAGTTTTGATCATACATCAACATCAGTCTGACCTACCTCTTTAAAGAAATATAATCTTGACCAAAGATCAAATTGATTTTGACTTGAGGCTAAGTTAATCTTGACCTATAACGTCACAATTTGATCTACAAGATATTAAAAAAATGATGAATATACGAAAACATAAAAATTTTAATA
The DNA here is from genome assembly GCA_002914805.1 of Parasponia andersonii. NCBI lineage: Eukaryota > Viridiplantae > Streptophyta > Magnoliopsida > Rosales > Cannabaceae > Trema > Trema andersonii. The sequence continues at coordinate 93,510 of JXTB01000252.1, forward strand.
TAATAATATCCGGATCAGTATTAGGGATCTCTTTTAAATATTACTCAATCAATATCAACCTTAAACAACTAATCTTGAACAAAATTTTATTACTTATCTTCAAAATTTAAGCAACTCTTCAATATAATCCTCTTATTTTCCAGCAGAGTTTTTTTTCCACACAATAATTAAATAGTTGTTAAGAAACACAATTGTCAATAAAGAAAGAAAGAGAGAGCTAGAGTGAGAAAGTATGAACTAGAAGAAAGAAATAGAGAGAGAGAGAGAGAGAGAAAGTGAAACGAAATGTACTGAAACATAAAAATAGAAAGATTAATAGGATTAACAGTCTGATTCTCTTATGGTCCTCTAAAGATGGAAACTAATCATGTGATTTTTAGAAAGAAAACTGAGAAGAAAAAGAAGAGAGAACAAAAATATAAAAGAAACAGAAAAAAAAAAATTTAGCTTGGAAAGAGAGAGAGAAAATTATTTAATACTCCACCTACCAATTTACTTTTGACCAAGGGCAGATTTGGAAATCATTTTCTTTCACTCTCCACCTAAATCCTAAGTTTTGATCCTAAAAAAAAGACATTATATCTATCTAGTATTAAAACTGATAGAAGGATCTCAAATAGTCTTATTGATGTCTTTTTCTTATCTTTTTGACGTTGGGAATTGAGTATGCATTGCCTCAGCCTAAGAAACTAGACTGTTTTATGGAGACAAACCTATCACATTGGTTTTCTGAATTATCTCCAACAAACAACATAACTATGTTAATATAGATGTTCGATAAAAAGTATTCTCATTTTCTAGAAAAAAAAAACATGTCCGCTATTAACAGTAACCACTTCTTTTATCTTTTTTCTTTTTCTTTCGTGTGTCCTTGGACTTTTCTCAAACAACAAAGGATATATGCGTTTGCTTTGTTAATTCAGATATCTAACGTCATGTCTAGACCAAGGCATTCAAAAGAGGAGTATTTGTTCTATTATGCGAGCACCAATGCAAATTCAAGGCTAAAGAAGGATCTTCATCAAAAGACTTTATATCCTCTTCATTGCCCTATGAGAGATCAGTCTTAATTATGGGCAACAATATGATTCTTAAGTACTTCCTAATTCTTCTTGAATTTCTTCAAAAGATTGATGAAATTATTTTTCTAGCCGCTCACTTCACCATTGCCCTAACTATTAGAAAAGTGATATTCTTCAACTTACCTAGGTTCAATCTCCTAAAAGATTAACTCATTCATACATGAAAGAGAAATATGAGAACGCGAGTATGGTCACACTATTTAATAATTGTGCCTTAGACCGACTAACTTACTTATCGAGATCGAAAAAGAATTCAGAGTACTTATAATGAGTCTAGCTAAAGACCTGAATAAGCACTATTAATCATTATAACAAGATGGTAAACCATTTTACCGAAAAATGCTCTCTCAACACGTTAAAAATTGAGGACTATTATTATGTGGGTTTTGACCCTCCCGAATAGTTGACTTGTATCTACCTCATTGAATCAGAGATAATTACCCATTATTGTATAATTACCTAATCTCAATATTATACTATATTTTGTTACTTAATTTCTATTTATTTTGTTATATCATTTTGTTTTGCAATGGCAAAGGGATAAACCGACTACTTTTTCCTCCCCTATAAACATGAGAGGCACATTGTTTTTTGGGTACAAGATACAAGGTATATAATTCGAGAGCACCCTATCTATTATTTTAAACAACATGGATGGTGGAAGTTTCCGTTTTATCTCTTTTAAGAGAAAATAGCTATTGGCAATTTTGGTCCCTTAACTACGTAGGATTTGACGATTTGGTCTTTTTAGTTTTAATTTTGGTAATTTATCCCTAAACTTTAGAATTAGTTGCAATTAAGTCCAATTGATAACGGAAGTTAGATTGCTCACAAAATCAGCACATGCAAATCACGTGAGGATTAGAAAAGGTTGAAAAAAATTGAAAAATAAATGGAAAAGGGTGTTCTTCAGTTCTTGCAATACCAAGAAAGAGAAGGAAAAATAAAAAAGGTCCAAATCCCATAAAATAAACTGAAAACTTCAAATAACTAATACAGAAGACTTGGATTAGGTATTTCTATTGTAGAAGTAGTACTATTAATAGCTTTCAACTTCTTAAGCCCCACAGTTGCATCCCTTTCCTGATCTTTTCTTCTATTTTATTTTTTCTTTAATTGTTTTAAAAAAATCACTGACTTATTATTTCAGAGTCAAATAAAAGTAGAGAGAGACTATTTTAATTAGGATAATGCTTAGGGTGTCAACTATTGTACTAAATTTTTAATACTAACACATGTGATATATGATTTTATGACTACTCAATTGGTGACAATGTTTAATTTATTTGTAGTACATTTTAATGCACTAATTAGATGATGACAACTCATATATCATATGTGTTGGTCGAAAAAATTTTGTACAATAATTGAGATATATAGTGTTATTCTTTTAATTAATTTCTAAGCCCTCACGACCATTTTATCTATCTATCACCATATTAGCATCTATATAAACAAAATTCACGGTCACCATTCTTTATGGAGACGATTTTGATGAAGGAGGACCTCCAAAATAATAATAGCAATGTGACATTCGACGAAATAAAATGAAATAGTATGGGTGAAAATCCAAATTAAGTTTTACCATTTCTTAAAAGAAAATGAAGAAAATACAACCAAAAAAAAAATCAAATTGCAATGTAAAATTTTGAATGAAAAAAGAGAAAAAAAGAACAGACGAGGGATGCCAATAGTCTTGGTCAAACTATATAGAAAATTTGTGAGAAAGTTTTTTCTTCAAGTTGGACATTTGCCTATAAACTTTAAAAGAGTGGTTATCTGTCACAATCTCTTTAATTATCTATTATTTTATCCTTATCCAATTAATTTATAAGTGCCAAGTAGAATATTGTAACATGTATTACTAATCTCTTCTAAGATTTAGCAATAATATCTTCATTTAATAATTTACATATTTCTTTGTAAATTGAATTACATAAAAGAATCATTAAGATCTATGATTTCTATTAAAATTGCATAAACATATGAGTATATTCTCAACTCACATAATTTATGTTAATTCTATACATGGACATTTCCCAACCTCCTCTTTCAATTTAGTTTAACCACATAATTTATGTTAATTCTATGCATGGACATATCCTAACCTCTTCTTTCAATTTAGTCTACAATATTGTGAACAATTAATTGAGCGAACAATTCAATTAAAAGCATCAAGCACAAATAAAATAATCACTTAATATATAAATAAATTAGACTAAATTCAACAAAAGAAAACTAAAGATTTATGGTTAACTACCATTGGAACCCAAAAGTGTTTAGTTCATAATTCGAATAAGTAAAAAGAATAAATATTTGCAACATAATTAAAACTAAAAATTAAAACTAAATAAAAAAATACTAAACAAATAGGAGTAAACTAAACAAAAGAGAGTTGAAGCGGTGTTGAGAATGATGGAGAACAATCATTGAAGACTTCTTCTTCCAATTCGTCCCCTACTTGATCTCTCTCTATCCTTTCCTCTCTTTTCCGCTGGTCTCTTTGTGTCCTCGTGTCTCTATTCTCACGATTCTGCTCTTTAATTCCTCTCTACCTATTTTCAAGTCGTTATCTATGTACAATATGGAAGGTGGCGTGGGACTTGGCCGACTAAGAAGTCCTATTCTTCTTCACTTACTTCTTTTCTTTTTTTTTTTTCCCATTATGCTTTAGAGTATTTTTAAGAAATGTTCATTTTTTCCAGATCAATTTGAAAAATGATTCTTTTTTACACCTATTTAATAAACAGCTGTTTTATAATTTTATTTTGATTAATAGTCATTTTTAGTTGATCTATGTTTTAAAAAATAAATCAATTTTTTAAAAATAAATCAATTTTATATAAAATAAATCAATTTTTAAAAATAAGTCAATTTTATCAAAAACAAATCAATATATTTTGATCTACTAAATATGAAAAACAATCCTATTTCAAATAAGTTTCAAAATTTGTTCATTGATTAACAATGTTTGAAAAACGGTGATTTTTCAAAATTCTGTTGTTGGGCTTAAAAGCTCTATTCTTTATAATTGGGTTCAAATAAGGGTTTTAGACACTTATACTTATTTTTTAAAAAATAATACTAAATATTTGAACTTTAAAAAATAATAAAAATTTATGTAAAATATTTTTATGGTATTTTTCTAAATACTTTAGGAGCTTTTTTAGTAAATAAGTTATCTTTGTTTTTTTACAAGAAATCACGAAAGTTTCTTGGAAACCAATTTAGTTTCTTATTAATGGAATGTCCTATATTTAAGTAAATCACAATAAATTACAAAGTTTGTTTTAGCAAAATATTATGTACGTAAATAAATCAGGAAACCACGAACATTTCTTAAAAATCATTGTAGTTTTTTTTTTTTTTTTTTACAAAATGACCTATAACTAAATAAATTATAAGAAAACACGAAAGTTTCCTAGAAACCATCGTGATTTTCGTTTTGTAGAATACTAGATAGCTAAGTAAATCATAAAAAATTATGAAAATTTCCTAGAAATTATTATGATTTTCCTAAAGCAAAATGTCCTATAGCTAAGTAAATTACTAAAAACTAAGAGGTTTTCCTAAAAACTATCGTAGTTTCCTTTTTGTAGAATGTCATATAGCTAAGTAAATTAAAAAAAAAAAAACCACAAAGGTTTCTACTTAATTGTCATTAAGAAATTTCATCGAGTATTTGATGTATAATAATTCCACTTCTAATAATTCTACACAATTTCATCTACTACTTGTCTACTTCGAATACTTTTGTGTATTATAGCATATATGAATGTATGCACATCAGATAAAAGAAACAAAAATAATAAGAAAAATATCAATTTTCAATATATTTCAGTTTAAAACAACTATACAAATATCTCACAAACTAATTCATTATTAGAAAAATAAATAACCCTCAACACTCTAGTTGTCTATATTTCATTCAACAAAATTAAAACTAAAGAAATCAAAATGAAAAAACTACAAAATGGAGTTCAAGCTCTTGGGTATCGTTCACAAACTTGGAAGAAGAAGAATAAAAAGACCCATCAAGAAGGTCCCAAGAAATCAAAGATGTTGAACTCATAGCTTTGAATCAATACTCATTTATCTATTTTGATCGTCTTTGTATATACTTGTGACTTAGACCAGAGAACTCACATCAGATACCATTATTGAGGGCTTTACAGAGCTTTTTCTAAATCTTCCTCTGTTTTTTTGTCAAAAATACTTTTGTCAAAAATACGAGAAAACAAATAAATAAAGAAGTAAAATTTTATTCGAAGGGAGTAAAGAGTGCTCAAAAGAATTAAGTGCATGAGAAAAAAGAGTTTACAAAGTATTAAGCAAATTTGGATTTTTTTCAACAAAAAGACCTTATAAAAATAAGTGGGCTAAGTAATGACATATTATTAGTATTCTTTTTTAAAAAGTAGTATTAGGTTTTTTTTTTCCCTTCGAATAAAACTCCTCCAACAGCGTCAAGTCTAGCTTTAAGGGCTAGCATATTATCAGAAATAAAATAAATAGAGGAAATTATATCACATGCCTTTTCCTAAGTTATGTATTAATAAATATCTTTTATTTTATTAATATATGTATCCCTTTTTATGCGTTAATGATTATATTTTCCTATTACACCCCTGTGTAAGTTAACTTGACATGAATACATATTCATTCATGTATATAATTAATTTACTAGCATACAAAATTCATTTACCTATTTATATAATTTATATATTATCAATTTATCAGTATATATAATTTATTTATCATTAATTTACAAAATATATATAAATCATTTACTATAGTATATAATTTATTTATTAGTATATATAATTAATTTACTATTGTATATACCATTTACCGAAGTATTATTTGATGTTGCTTGGATTACAGAGAGTAGAATACTTGGAATACGAATAACAAACACTTGAGTATTTCAGCATAAAAGCTCCACTTTGGTTCTGTATATTTCTCCATGATTTGTGATTTTTGTGAAAGCAAGCATGGGTCCCACCCTCTATAAATTTTTCGAATTTTTGTTTATAATTAGCTGACTTAAAAAACACCCAGGACCGTTTACCTACCAACCCATTCGACAGCAAGCACTCAAAACACCTATAAATGTAATTTCATTTGGTAGAGCTTCTTCTTCCTACATCGTCATAAAAACTCAATGGCACCTACAGGTCATGATTAGCTATCTGGCATCTCTTCAAATACGCCGTCAGTGGCTTCTATATAGCCACACTTAGCATACATATCAATAAGAGCAGCGCCCAACACTCTCATCTCTCACTTCCATTGCACTCAACTCACATTTCAAGGGAAGTAAGCATCCTTTGGTTTGATTCGATTGGAGGAACGGAATCGACCCGATTTGAAGCCAAATCTTCTCTATGTGTGAGAAAATCACTGCAACCCAGTCCGTCCACGTCAATTGAATATCTTTACTAAGGTCAAGAAAACTATGGGCCAAGGAAATGGGCAGATTGGGACCGGAAGTCTATGATGACATAGGCGACCAATTTGATTGCTGAGTCTTCCTACGGTACTTTAAATTATTTGGCCAGCTGGTGAAGTCGTCGGAATGGAGTCGAAGAACACAAAGAATGGTCTGGCTCCGGTTGTTGCACGAACGGGTGAAACAGTCCTGTAGCTGCACTGGGGGAGTTGGAGGCGCCAATTAGTCGGAAATGAAAGGACAAATATGGCATTGACACAATATCAATGATGAGAAGGGATATTTTTGTTAATATTTTGCAAATGGGATTTACACTAATCAGTAAGCCCAAAAATGAGGCATTTCTGTAGAACCCCCAATCAAATAACATAAGCCCAAACTTAAACAATTTGGACCGAGACCATTTCTCCGACTGAATTAATTAAGAGAAATTGATATAAATAGTAGTAATTTTGACTAAATCACTTTTTTTCAAGTGTTTTGAAAAATAATTTTTTTAGTGAAATTTTAGTTTTTTGTGATCTTGTATGATTGAGAGGCACATAATTTATGACTGTTTATTACTCTTAAAAAAGTCATGATTTTAAGTCACCAATTATGTGACAAGTTGTCGCATAATTTTTGGTACTACTAGGAATATTAATTTGAAAAAGACTACTAAAAAAGCCAATTTCCGCCGCCTTTGATTAATTGTGACATCCATTTTACTTTCAGCTTGATTTCTACCATTTTTTTTTTATACGAAGTGACTATCTTATCCTGTACTGAACAGTACTTGTTCTCCCTTCCAAGTCGCATGCCACCTTTCCTCCTCTCTATTTAAACCAGCCATTAACGGCCTCTCTCTCTTTGACAATGCTTTCATCCCAAACCCAAAACCTCCTATCTCTTCTCTCTCTCCTTCTCAGCTCTAACCACAACCACCGCTCTCCACATTGGCTTCACTGCCATTAATAACCTTCGTCTGCCATGTCAACAGTTCCTCAGCCCAGTCCCGCTCTGACTATTATTGGGTCCCCCAAACTTGTATTTAGAAAACTTGGGAAAAACGGGCAAGAACCTATTTAGAAGAAATACTCAATAAGACGACTGAGATTGTGTTCTTCTGATTGCAATTTGCAATTATGAAAAAAAATTGTAAATTTTAATGGGTGCTGTTATGTTTAGTTAATTAGTTAAAACAAGCGGCAATTGCCAACTTAACCCTTCAATCGACTCGTTGCATGATCATGTGGGCCATGGACTAACACACCCCTACATTCTTGGCCTAACAAGAGAATTGACTTTAGTCTTTTTATATATTCATTCTTTTTTTTTTTCAGGCTCCAAACTGTCATTTTTCTCAAAATTTGTAAATTTTTTATTTTTTATGTTTGAAAAATCTTGGGCTTTAATTAGAAAAATATTACTTTTAAAAGTACTATTTATTAATTATTGAGATATTTAAAATAATCAGTTAAGTTAGCTCAGTTAACTTGACTGGTTACTTCAAGTAATTAAATTGGTTTCTTAACCTAATTGGTTATCTCGAGTGCCATGGAAAAATATCAATTTTGAAAAAAATGGTATTTTTATAAATATTTATTAAGAATATTATTTTTCGAAAAAACTTTTAGATGTGATATTTTGATAAATCAATCAAAGATTTTTCAAAAATTTCAACCCATTACGGATTTCACAATTTTTTGTACTTTGAGCGTGGAATTTTGTAAGAAGTCTATTAATCTCCTAAAGAAGAAAAATAATAGTTTCTAATACTTTTACCTATAAAAACTAAAAAGAATTACAAAAATATGAAGGTTAATTTTTTTCCAATTTCTATATGATTTTTATTAGAAAAATATCACTTTTTAAAATATTTTTAGAACAATATTATTTGTAAAATGATTACTAGTTACCAATTTTTGAAAATTAGTTACTAGTTATTGTTTTAAAAATGACATTTTTCTAATGAAAAAAGTACATGATCTACAAAAAACGCAACCCATTGTAATTTTCATTTTTTTTTTTCAAAAAATACCTTAAAAAGCCTAATTTTCACAAAAACAATTAAAGTAGACAAAACTAATAATACAATTAAGGGTAAACCGCGAAAGATACCCTTAAGTTTGGGTATTCTATAATTTATGTCCTGAAGTTTAGTCTCTACAAAATAATAACGGGAAATTAAGAATTTCTAAAAATTAATACCATTAATTAACTTTTTAACTAATTCCAATAACGAAATAATAATAATAGTCTCTATTAAAACTACATTAGTCTATATTATTCTCCTAAATTTTGAGGATAATATTATTAATTATCAGTTAAAATTATTCAAAATTAACTCAATGTATCAATTTTCAGAAATTCTTAATCTCGGAGTATTATTTTACGGACTTTAAACTTTAAGATTTAAATTGTAAACTGCTGTACTTTAGAATTTTTTTTGCAGTTCACCTTACAATTAACTAACAAATTTAGAATTTAGGCATAAAAATAGGACAAAAAATATGTATAGTTGTGATCTTATAATGTACATGTGTGTGTATATAGCTTATTCATTAACAAAATTCTTATCTCTTTATGTTTAGTAGCTAATAACAGAGGTTTTGTTCATGACAACAAAATCTCGTCCTTTGTTATTACGCTTTTCATTAAAACTGTTTAATATATATATATATATATATATATATATATCTAATAATTGATAATCTTGTTGAGCTCCACTTGGTATTGAGATGAGAGTTTCATCAATTATTGTACTTGTACAAGTAGTACATATCACACAGTAGTAGCAAAGGAGGCCTCAAGTTTTTTGTCAAGCTGGCCCAACTTGAAAGAAAACAACATCGCCTTCTATATGGTTGTCACTTTATATAAATGTCTGGAGTTCGGATTTGTAATCCGCCGAAAATATTGGTAATGGATAAGAGTTACTTATCAAATTTAACAACTACACTTTTCTACAAGAAGACTGAAGATTAACCTTATCTGAGCCAAGATGTACTAAACTTCAACATATATGCAGTTCTTTCATTTTGTAGACTCGAAATGATTTGAGAACAATGATAGTGAAATCATACCACCGTTCATTCTTTTAATGAATGCTTGTAACAATTGGCAAGTCGTCTATCTTATGTAATTAAGTTCCAGTACCTTTGAAGTTGTACATCTTTGTCATATGTTTATATGCTTTTAATATTTATAAAATGCTGGTAGTTGAGAAATCATTTTCTTGAGATGAGAAATGGTATTGCCTTTGCTTGCAAGTTTTAAAGCTTAGAAAATAACCTAGACTAATTGTCACCGAAAGTGGACTTAGTCGACTCTTCTTCCATTGTTAGTGTAAGGCCTTCTCAGAGCTCAAGGGTGCTACTACCTTTGATGATTTTATACTAGAAAACAATGTCTGTGTCTTTGTCTTATACCCTAATCTCTGCCATTGTTCTGTTTTTCTTCAGTGCTTCATGTGCATTTGAGACCAATAGTAGTGCATCTCAATCTATCCGGGATGGCAGAACTCTGGTTTCCAAAGAAGGAACATTTGAGCTGGGATTTTTCAGTCCAGGAAGCTCCAACAATCGTTATCTGGGAATTTGGTACAGGAATGTCAATGTTAAAACTGTCGTTTGGGTCGCAAACAGATGCAACCCGATTAATGATTCTTCTGGCTTGTTGAGGATCAACAATACTACCGGCAATCTTGAACTGTTGTATCAGAATAAGAGTGTCGTTTGGTCAACGAACTTATCAAAACAAGCTCAAGAACCAACTCTGGAGCTCTTAGATTCTGGGAATCTTGTCCTAAAAGATGACCAAAATACAAGTAGTACTACTCCAGAACCGTTTTTGTGGCAAAGCTTTGACCACCCTTCTGATACATTTTTACCTGGGATAAAACTAGGATGGGATTTAAGGACAGGTCTTAACCGCAATTTATCAGCATGGAAGAATTTTGAAGACCCTTGTCCTGGAGATTTGAGTTATGGATTTATGCTCGGAACTAACAGCTTACCAGAAATTTATATTCTACAGGGAACCGAAAAGAATTATCGTTCTGGCCCATGGAATGGCCTTCGCTTTAGTGGTGTATCAGAATTGAGTGCTAATCAGATTTATGATTTTTACTATGTTCACAATGTCGATGAAGTGTATTTCAGGTATAAAGTCAAGATGTCACTATTGTCAAGGGTAGTTCTGAACCAAACAACTGGACACCGTCAACGGATAGTGTGGATAAACCAAACTCAAAGCTGGAGAATTTTTTCTTCAACACCAGAAACTGACTGTGATAAGTATAATCTTTGTGGAGCCAATGGAAATTGTACCATGATTAGTAACAAGCCAGTATGCCGATGTCTAGTTGGATTCACCCCTAAGTCTCAAGAAAAATGGCAAACAATGGACTGGTCTGCAGGGTGCGTGAGAAATAGTCCTCCAAACTGCGAGAATGGCAATGGAAATGAATTTGTGAGATTTGGTGGCTTGAAATTGCCAGAAACTACAAATTCTTTGGTGAACACAAGTATGAGTCTCAAGGAATGCAAGGCCAAATGCTTGAGAAACTGTTCTTGCATGGCTTATTCAAACTCGGATATTAGAGGACAAGGAAGTGGCTGCATAATCTGGTTTGGTGATCTGTTTGATATTAGACAACTTCCTCAAAATGGACAGGATCTATACATCCGAAATCCAGCTTCGAACATAAGTACCCTCTAAATGTTGATCAAAAGCTTATTCTGAATACTTTAAAAATTCCATTAAGTTTCATTCTATATTTCAATTGCTTCACTTATAAGTACATGATCTTTTTTTCTGTCAAAGTTAAACGTTTCTTCTTTTTCTGTTTCTTCTTGCTGCAACTTGATTTGTTTGTTTTCGTTTCTCCAAATTACTAGAAAAGGGAATTGATAACCGAAGAGTGAAGATCTTGGTAGTCGCAGCTTCCATCGGAGTTGTTTTGGGGACGCTCTTCGTCTATTGCATTTGCAGGACCTTTTTGAAAAGTAATGTTTCTCACCAGTAATATTTGCATTGCAAAATACGTATTCATTGGTTATGTGTATATATTCATGTATACAGAATTAGTCTATCCTAGACTTGGATGGAGCTTGCAATTCTGTTGGGAAATGGTCTTGTTCCTTATTTCTTCTTCTATAAGACTGATTAAACTAATATAGTAACTACTAGAACTTTTCATGGTTGGCTTAGACATCTTTTAACTTTAAAAAACGAAGTTTAAGTTTCAATTCTGTAATTTGCATTGCTTCCATATTTTTGGGTATTGGGGTCCGGTATTCCTGCGTTAAGCACAAGCAAAGTTAAATTATTAGATGAGTTGAAGGTATGAATTCCAGTTGGGAGAAAGAATAGTTTAATTGTCTTAAATGACATATGACAGGAAGCACCAATGTTTTGCTAACAATTTTCTTCTTTAACTCAATAGTTTATGCCATCAATATATAACAATATTCATCTTTAACTCAAGAGTTTATGCCAATAGCAGCTAGAGAAACATATTTGGACAAGGAGGAAACAGGGGAACTTGAGCTCCCACTTTTTGACTTTGCTACTATATCTAGTGCAACCGATGACTTCTCGACTGAAAACAAGCTTGGAGAAGGCGGTTTTGGACCTGTTTATAAGGTAAGTTTTGAAACTTGTGTATTTAGTGCAAGGAACATAACTAACAAACACATGGTATCTCATTAAAAATTTTGCAATGTTTCTGGGAAAAAAAATCGTAATATACAGGGAACATTAGCAGATGGTCAAGAAATTGCGGTAAAAAGGCTTTCGAGAAGCTCTGGTCAAGGATTGAATGAGTTCAAGAATGAAGTTATATTGATTGCCAAACTCCAACACCGGAATCTTGTTAAGCTTCTTGGTTGTTGCATTCAAAAAGAAGAAAAGCTGCTGATTTATGAATACATGCCCAACAAAAGCTTGGACTTCTTCATCTTTGGTTTGGATCTTTTAACACCCTAAATTATGTTTAATAAACTTACCTTGTTTTAAGACAGTTTATAAATAAGAACTTATTTTGAAAATTGCCAGATGAAGCAAGAAAAAAACTGCTGGATTGGTCGAAGCGCTTTGAAATTATATGTGGAATTGCCAGGGGAATTCTCTACCTTCACCAAGATTCCAGGTTGAGGATAATTCATAGAGACCTCAAGGTAAGTAATGTCTTGCTCGATAGTGAGTTAATCCCAAAAATTTCGGACTTCGGTATGGCTAAACTTTTTGGAGGAAATCAGACAGAAGGGAATACAAACAGAGTGGTTGGAACATAGTAAGGTTTCTTGGCTTATCGTTGACCATCCTCTATTTGATCAACTATCTTGTTCTTAATTAATAGTCTTGTGTCCTTTATGATGATCAAATATTACAGCGGTTACATGGCACCCGAATATGCTAGTGATGGACTATTTTCTATCAAATCTGACGTCTTTAGCTTCGGTATATTGGTGTTGGAAATTATAAGTGGAAAGAAAAACAGGGGATTCTTTCATCATGATCATAGGCTTAACCTTACAGGACATGTAAGTGTATCAAAGCATAAGCATAATATAACTACTTCACACCATGTCAGCTAAAGATATCGTATGCCAATGACAAAAAGGGATTTTAAATATGTTTTTTAGGCATGGACATTATGGAAAGAAGGAAATGCCTTAGAACTGATTGATGAATCTCTGGTGGGCTCATTCTCTGAATCGGAGGCACTACGCTGCATCCATATTGCTCTCTTGTGCGTTCAGCAGCTCCCGGAGGATAGGCCGAGCATGTCAAATGTGGTTGTAATGTTGGGAAGTCAGAGTGCATTGTCTCAGCCGAAACAGCCGGGTTTCTTTGTCAAAATGGCGTCGTCCGCTCATGTTAATTCTTCTTCAAATTATAAACAAGAATGCTCTTCAACCAACGAAGCGACCATCACTCAATTAGAGCCTCGATAAGCATTGGTTACATAACAATGGACAATGGATAATGTAAGCATGCAATAATAGCTCTTAGGCATAAAAACGTTTCACATCTATGTCAAGAATATTCAAGTCTTTTGGCATGTGTTATGTTTATACACTAGTTTTCTATTATTTCTTGGGATTTTGCTGGTCTTCAACTCAGATCAGAAAGTCCTTCGTTTTATGCCATTTCTAGAATGAAATTACACCATGAATTGAGAAACTTGCACGCAACTATTTTATCGTAGAGCTATCACATCTCATAAATTATCAGCTTATGAAACCATATGTAATACTTTCTGTTGGAGCGGTTTCTCACTAGCCGTCCACATGTCTTTGAACCGCTGATGTTGTGTCCTCCAACTGTCCACGTGTCCTTGCTATTCCAAAGTGCTCTGAACTTCAAGCAGGATCAGAGAGGCGGGGGTGGCCACCTGCAAAAACTCTCCGATGCTTAAGTCAGTGGTCTTTCTTTGATTCAGGGTAGCAAGAATTCAGTTCTATATGAGTATATCTTTGTTTCTTGTTCATAAACTTTTAAATATCTTTTTTTGTATGCGTACATGCCTCTTCTCGGGAACGCGTGGCTCATATATATATAGTCCTGAGATTGCGAACCACCCAGTTCTTAATCTCAGGACTGAATACCTTTTTTCTCAAAGTTTTTTTCAGAGGTCACGGGCCGAAATTACCGTGATCTCCTCTGTATCACTGTAGTCTAGTTTCCGTTTGTGACCTATTCTGCCACTTAATTGTCCACGTGGTGTATGATTTGAGGACAGGTCCCACAACTGCCCCAATTTCCCTACTTGATGGATTCATATCCGTCAAGTGGGGAAATCGTTTATCCATTCTTCCAATCTAGAGGATGCACGTGGCTCCCCCTTGTCGACGTGGAGGCACGCCATCCCATGTCACGAAATTTTTAAATTTTGAAGTTCCAACTGTTCGGTCTCCTTTGCTCTCCCTTTTTCCAGAAAAACTCTTCGACTCCCCCTCTATAAAAGCCACAATTACGCTCATTTGCTACTTTACTAAAATCTTCAATTATTCTAGCCTCATAAAATCCTAAGGTTTCCGACTTCCCCCTTTCTAGAGACTTTTGCGTTTTCGATCGTATCCAGAACAATGGCTTCGGGTCAAGATCAAGAATTGCGCCCCATCATAGATTCGGAGTTGGATTCACTGAGGAGATAGCTCTGCCTCCCCGGTGGAGTCATGCTGCAAAGGGTCGAGGGCCCCACGGATTGGTATCTTCGTCCCTCTGCCCCTAAAGGCTCTATTATCTTGGGCAGAAAACACCTGGAATGGCTACGATTCCCTCTTCCTCCTCTGATCCACCAATTCTTTGCTTTGACAGGGATCCATCCGATGCACTTAAACGCAAACAGGGTATGATTCTGATGGGGCTTTCTGCCCTGTCAGTTCTCTATAACCTGCATATCGACATGAAGGTAGTCTTTTATGCTTACAAACTCACCCTCATCCCCAAAAAGAGTTCCTACCCCACCTTTTACCTCCAACCGCTACCAGGACGTCACATCTTCTAGGGCTTGCCAAGGTCAGACAAACAATGGGACTCCCACGCTAGGCTATACCCCGTTGGAGGGGTGTGGTGCTCCCCTTGGGTGAATGGCGAGCACTTCCAATTTCCTCAGCTTTCCTGCAGAGTAAGTACTAGGTCGTGATTTTCAGGTCTACTTTCTCTTCGTCTATTATTACTCACGTTATTTTGTCTTGTACAGTCTCGGCAGAAGAGAACAGGTTCGAGCCGCACTTGTCGGTGGGGCGGCTCAAAGAGAGGATCGTCATCTTCAGATCTCTTGGGAACTGCCGGTACATTTAGGCCATCCTCAACCCCCTGGTGATGAATAAGATGCCCAGGATGGTTTCATACCTTCCCTTCCCTCTGGATACATGAGTCATCACAAAGTACCTGAGGAGTCGACTTGACGCCTCTACCCTGAATAGATTCCGTCGGGACGAGCATGATTAAATCGCCATGGTGGGTCGGCAGGTTACAGCTTCAAGCCAATTGGCGGGCTCCGATGACCTGGTGGCACCATATAGCCACGAGCTCGAGGAAACCGTGAGGTTCGTGGCCGAGAAGTGCGTCAGGCTCCGCAGGGAGGAAGTCGCCGCCCCCAAGAGGGCTAGGGGTGGGTTCATTTTCGCATCCTTAAGCTTCGTGGGTCGGATTATGGTCGTGACCTAAACATGTTGCTTGTTCTTTGCAGGTTCTGAGACGGGCCCATCGACTGACCCCTCCCCCGTCAAGGGGGGAGCCGTGGGACATAAGGCTCGCCCCAAGGCACCCGCTGGCGGGCATCTCGTGGTGCCTTCAGGAGATGAAGTGACTGCGGTCCCCCGCTCTGACGTAGGTGAACCTCCATCTGGGGGAACATCTGCCACAAGGACCGTATATGGTGAGGGGATTCCCCTGAGTCTAGTTGGGGGGTCTGCTGCACCAACCTCGTCCACCCCTGACTCCGGTTTGAAATCGGGTGCTACTTGCCTCGGTGGGGAGATCACCGAGCTCAGTGGAGGGCTCCGAGGTTGAAGTCTCGGCTATCTTCCCCTCCCCTAGCCCCGATAAAGCGGCGCCATGAGGTCGGCTCATCTAACGAAGAAAAGGGCCAGGTGGAGAAGAGGGGCAGGGTTACCCCCTCATCTGACAGTGATGACGATGGGGCCACGCTGACCCTTCTAAGGAGAAGAAGGTCTGTGCGTAGTGGCCCGCTAAGAGGAGATGCACCACCTCCCGCCGTGGCCGACGGCGCTCTCAGTGGCACCGAGCTTTCTTCCGTTCCTACCGTCGCTGCTTTGGGGGCATGCCTGGCTGGGGGAGAGGGTGCCCTTACGGCTAGCAGGGCAGAGCCGTGTTCCCCAGGTGCGGGCAACGCCCAAAGAGAAGGTCCAGCCGCAGAACCGAAGCTGGAGGTGCTCTCTTTGGAGAACATTGAGCTTGTCACCAGCCGTACCTTTACGCAGGTTTGGTCCATTCGGTTGCTTCTATATTTTTCAGCATCCTTGCTAGATGCTGACCCCCTCTTTTTTTGTTTAACTTGCAGCTGGCCGCCATCCGGTCTTTCTTTTCCTCTCGCGTCAAGGATTTGACCAAGGAGCTGAGCTCCTGCTCTGCATTGGCCGAGCGCAGCGAGGCCGCCCTTGCTGAGCTGAGGACTGACTTCGATTTATATCGGAGCCTCGATGAGGCGAGGGTCAGCAGTACGGTCGGTCACGCTCTGAGCGTCAAGAGGTCCAGGTGCGAGGAGCTGGCTGCAAGACTGGCCAAGGCGGAGGCCGACAATCTTGCTCAATCTGAGGCCACCAGACTGGCTTAAAACGAGCTAAGGGTTATGGAGCAAGAACTGCAAAGTGCGGGGGCAGAGATAGGACTGGCTTTTGTCGCTCGTGACAAGGCTGTTGACGACGCCAAATAAGCAAGGAAAGCCGAGGTGAAACCAAGCTAGAGGCCCACTCTCTGCAACGCAGACTGGACCGGTCCAACGAGGTAAATCAATATCTCTTCTTAGATCCTAAAAATCTGATGGATGCTCATGTGGAGATGTCTCACAAACATAGCGAGGACCTTGCCGGCATTAACACTTTTTTGGTCGACTTATCGCAGCGGCAAGCGGAGCTCAGGCTGGCGGCACTGAATGATAGGCTGGCGGATACGGAGAAATTGAAAACGAGGTACCAGAGGCAGGTGGATGTCCTTTCTGTGGAAAGTTATAGGTTTGGTTGGGAGAATAGAGAATTCGAATGCCACGCTGAGGTGGTAACGCCAGATCAGTTTGACGAGCAGAAAGGCGTCGAGAGAGACCACTATTCCGTCAAGCACTACATGCAGCAGCTTGGGGATGAGATCAGCATCACGTACCCTGCTGACGTGCTGAAGATACTTGCTGCAGAAAAGGACTGGCCCTCTACATCCGCCTCTGGTGCCAAAGAGCTTATCCCCATTTCCGATCTGCCAGAACGAACTTCGGAAGCCCCTGGAGGCCAGCCTGGTCTTGGGGTCTCAACTGATGAGGGGTCTGGTGCGGTCATTATATCTAGCGATGAATCCGACCCTGGTATGCCACCCTCCACCAGGGCTGGTCCAAGTGCCGGGACTGGCAGCGCTCCCTTGGCTGGAGGTAATTAGGGTCCCTAATTTTGTACATTTGTCAAGCTGACCCTCATTGTAACCCTTCGTATAAATAATAAGAACAATGCGATTCTCTTTAGTCTGTTTTCTTTTTCTTTATTGACCACGTCCGGGGTAAAGTTAAACCTTGTTGTAGCCATCTATATAAATAATTGTGGATGACTCGAATGGACACGATTTTGGGCCATTAGTGAGTCCTCCTCAAGCCATGACTGTCAAGATTGGTTCTGGAGATAGGGATGCGAGCTTTGACTCATCCGGTTTTACGGAGGTATAACTTTTGTTATGACTTGTTTTGGCAGAGTTCGACCTGCGCGTGTGGCTGGACTTCTACGACCCCAAATGGGACCGCGCTCGGAACCAGCTCCAGGAATTGGTCGACTATTGTTTGGATCCATCGTTGCAAAGGAGAAGGCCTGGGCTCGGCTCTTACTGGGAACAAACAGGGCACTACCACTCCGATGTCTCCCTACGAGTCTGTTCGCGACCTGCCTCCCATAAATAGGGCTTACGAGCACGCGCCACTGTTGACCGTGCGCTTTGTATTTTTAGGACATAATAAACCAACTTTAATCTTAATTTCTGTCTTCACGTTTGGTCTGGTACTGGACTACTTCCAACGGGTAGACTCCAAATCCGTTCACATCCTGCCCATGCGTAAATAAACCATCCCCGGGTAGAGCCTACTTTCCTTTAGCCATTCGTATAGCTAAAATGTTCCTTATCCACTTCCAATGGGTGGATCCCGACCCTGCTTTTCTTTAGCCATTCGTATAGCTAAAATATTCCTTAGGGAGGGTCCACTTCCAATGAGTGGATCCCGATCCTACTTTTCTTTAACTCTTCGTATAGCTAAAATGTTCCTTAGGGGGTCTGCTGGCAAGCTTTTGGGTTGCGCGGCCCTTTTCTCCTCATACGTTTTCTTGGGTCATCGGCGAGCATTTTATTGCGCGGTGTGATTCCCATAGTACGATTGTTTTGAGGACTACTGGCAAGTTTTTGGTTGCATAGTTCTTCCCTCTTCGTACGTTTTCTCGGGCAATCGGCAAGCATTTTATTACACGATGTTATTCCTATAGTACGATTGTTTTCTCAGGTCATCAACAAGCGACGTGATCCCCATAATACGATCATTTTCTCGGGTCGTCGACAAGTGACATGATCCCCATAGTACGATCGTTTTTTAGGTCTGCTGGTAAATTTTTGGTTGCGCAGCTCTTTCCTCTTCGTATGTTTTCTCGAGTCATCGACAAGTGACGTGATCCCCATAGTATGATCGTTTCTGAGGTCTGCTGGCAAGTTTTTGGTTGCGCAGCTCTTTCCTCTTCGTACGTTTCTTTGGGTCGTCGACAAGCGACGTGATCCCCATAGTACGATCGTTTTCGAGGTCTGCTGGCAAGTTTTTGGTTGCGCAGCTCTTTCCTCTTCGTACGTTTTCTCGGGTCGTCGACAAGCGACGTGATCCCTATAGTACGATCGTTTTTGAGATATGCTGGTAAGTTTTTGGTTGCGCAGCTCTTTTCTCTTCGTACGTTTTCTCGGGTCGTCGACAAGCGACGTGATCCCCATAGTACGATCGTTTTCGAGGTCTGCTGGCAAGTTTTTTGTTGCGCAGCTCTTTCCTCTTCGTACGTTTTCTCGGATCATCAACAAGCGATGTGATCCCTATAGTACGATCGTTTTTGAGGTCTGCTAGCAAGTTTTTCGTTGCGCAGCTCTTTCCTATTCGTACATTTTCTCGGGTCGTCGACAAGCGACATGATCCCCATAGTACGATTGTTTTCGAGATCTGCTGGCAAGTTTTTGGTTGCGCAATTCTCACCAGCCGTCCACGTGTCTCTGAACCGCTGATGCTATGTCCTCCAACTGTCCACGTGTTCTTGCTATTCCAAAGTGCTCTGAACTTCAGGCAGGGTCGGAGAGGCCGGGGTGGCCACCTGCAAAGACTCTCCGATGCTTAAGTCAGTGGTCTTTCTTTGATTCAGGGTAGCAAGAATTCAGTTCTATATGAGTATATCTTTGTTTCTTGCTCATAATCTTTTAAATATCTCTTTTTATATGCGTACATGCCTCCTCTCGGGAACGCATGGCTGATATATATATAGTTCTGAGATTGTGAACCACTCGGTTCTTAATCTCAGGACTGAATACCTTTTTCCTCAAAGTTTTTTCCAGAGGTCACGGGCCGAGATTACCGTGATCTCCTCTGTATTACTGTAGCCTGGTTTCCGCCTCCTCCTATGGCTTGAGTCTGTCAGGGGTGAGATTTGGATAAATCGTCGTTCTGTCAGGACGGCTTGCCCCTTACGCACACCTACCCTAGATCGCATTAAATGCTCTGTTTGGGTCTGGTGTTATGAGTTGCTTTCCACTGTATTCTGGTAGAAGACCCTTGGGGCTTCCGACTCCCCAACTGTTGAGGTAAGGGCCGGACTGGGCCGAATCTATCCAAGGTCTGTGATGGGCTCGGCCCTAACCTCGGACAGCCCAATAGCCGACGTGGTATCACGTGTGACCCGCGTGACCTTTAGCTAATCACTCTCGACACCTGTCGGACGGTGAGCCCTGTTTGTGACCTGTTCTGCCGCTTAATCGTCCACGTGGTGTATGATTTGGGGACGGGTCCCACACCGTTGAATATAAGGATTTAGTTGACCGACTTATTGACTTTGGTATAACAAATTTAATATGCGTTACTACCCAACCAATTAGTCCAATCCTATACTGCTGACAATGTGAGCATAAATTCGGATCGAAAATTCTAAAAACAAATGACATTAAGTGGGAACACTTATAACAAAAAACAAAAAACAAAAAATAATTAGTTTCAAAGTGAACGCTAGACAGAGCAATGAAGCAAGACAGAATCCCTCCTCCCTAGTCCCTGCCTCTTTGCCAAAGTTTTGATTTTTCTTAAGGTCTTACCTACCTCAACCTGTCTAGTAAACAAAGGAAATGATTAATGGCAATTCATTTTACTAACCACCATGACGTGGAACATTTATGTCCAAATATGTCTTATCGACTGTATCTTCATTCCGCCAAACTTGATAGTCCAACCCAAGTCCAAAATACTGCAATCAGGACAATCCATCTCAGTGGTCCCAATGGTGGGATTCGCGAGTGACTACCGTGAATCCTTGATAGACGGCCCTGATATTACGGCCCCTTAGACAAATGTATGCACTGTCTTATATAATCCATATTTCTTTTTTGCTCGGAAACTATTGGAATATTAATTTGATAGCAATAGTGTGAAAAGGGTATCAAGAATGGAACTTATTTTCCAATGGACGCAGCAAAATGTGTCTCATTTTAATCAAAGTAAAGGCAATGAAGACAATGTTCATGACAACAGGAAACACGTGTTAAAAAAAACGATTCTAATTAATTTGGAATTTATGGATTATGAAATTGAAAATTACGGCTGCTGTTTTTTTGTTGATGTTGGTCAAAATATGGCAAAGACTTTGCGTTCCATTGCGTTGTCGTGTTCTTTACGGAACGTCTTCCAAAAGATGGATCAAAGGGGTTGCAAAATATAATTTGTTGCACTAAAGAGATCAAGAAGTAGAAAATGATAATGGGATTCTTTTCTTTTATGTTTGTTTCTGTTATTTTGAGATTTTTTCTCCTTAGAGAAACTTCTGCAGTTGTAGTTGACAGCATTAGACGCTTAGAATCTATTAGAGATGGCACAAGTAGCTTGGTCTCCCGAGATGGAAGCTTTGAACTGGGATTCTTCACTCCAGGCAGTTCAAACAATCGTTATCTGGGAATTTGGTATAAGAACATCCCAGTTCAAACTGTCGTTTGGGTCGCCAATCGGTGTAACCCGATTAAAGATTCGTCTGGCTTGCTAACTATAAATGAACCAGGAAATCTGGTGCTTTTGAGCCAGAATAAGAGTGTTGTTTGGTCTACGAGCTCGCTGAAACAAGCCCAGAAACCACTGGTTCAGCTCTTGGATAATGGTAACTTGGTTCTGAGAGATGAGAAAGATGAGAATTCAGAGAACAATTTGTGGCAAAGCTTTGATTATCCTACTGATACGTTCTTGTCCGGAATGAAAATGGGATGGGACTTCAGGATAAATCTTACGAGGCGCTTGTCGGCATGGAAGAGTTTCGATGACCCCTGTAATGGAGATTTCACTTACGGGATTGAGCTTGATGAAAAGCTTCATACATACCCGGAAGCAATTATTCGTAAAGGTTCTGCCAAATTTTATCGAACAGGGCCATGGAATGGCCTAAGTTTCAGTGGTTCTCCTGATTTGAGGCCAAACCCACTTTTCAATTACGGGTTTGTTTACAATAATGAAGAAGTTTACTACACTTACAACCTCAAGAACAAGTCAGTGATCTCAAGAATAGTCATGAATCAAACGACCAGCGTTCGTCAACGCTTGGTATGGATCGAAACAGAGAGAATCTGGAGGCCTTACAACTCAGTTCCTAGAGACCAGTGCGACAACTATGGCTTCTGTGGAGCTAATGGAAATTGTATCATCACTGGGAATCCGGTCTGCCAATGTTTAAAAGGGTTCAAGCCTAAATCTCAAGGGAGTTGGAATGGAATGGACTGGTCCGAAGGGTGTGTGAGAAATACTCCACTGAACTGTCATGATAAAGAGAAAGATGGTTTTGTCAAATTTTCTAACTTGAAGTTGCCCGATGCTCAACATACTTGGGTGAACAAGAGTATGAATTTAAGGGAATGCAGGGCTAAGTGCTTGAGCAACTGTTCTTGTATGGCTTATACAAACTCAGATGTCAGAGGACAAGGAAGTGGCTGCGTTGTCTGGTTCGGTAATCTATTAGATATTCGACAATTTTCTTCCAGTGGACAAGATCTATTTATTCGAATGCCGGCTTCAGAGATAGGTAAAATACGGAAAAACAAAATGGTTCCGTAACTGGTTCTTAGGTGTATTGCTTATGTTAAAACTTGTATATTTATGCATGGACTTTCTGCAGTTTGACTTATATTTCCTTCTCTCCGTTTCAAATTAATTTTAGAAAAAGCAAGAGCTAATCGTAAGGTGAAGAGAGCAGTAGTTACTATATCTGTTGTGGTTGGAGTAGTTGGTGGGATGATTTTAGCTGGCCTCTACATTCGAAAGAGGAGATGCTTATATGGTAAAGTTAATACATTTACGTTGTATATTTTTGCAACATTCTTACTGTTTCTCATCTTTTGGTGTGATCCTGTATTAATGTAAGAATTAAGAAGAGGCTACTTAACTTTAGTAGAGTAACACTCTGACGAAGTAAAGCTAAGAAGTATAGTTATAAATAAGTGCACAATTTTTGTTCATAAAAAAAATGTGGTTGAGATTTAACCAACCTCTAAGGATAGGAAAAGTTAAAGAACTCGGAAGATTCAAACACACAAGAAACGGAATAAAACTCGAAGAAAATGCCGATTTTAAGGACTTCATAAATCGAATGTCTCACACTTTTGAAACGCACATACAAGTACTACCTTTAGCTAGCACCATAAGTAAATGTTTGCACATTATAACTAGACCTTTTGAACAGAACAGTGCATTGTTCTTGTGATAGTTTCTTTTGAAAGCAAGAATTTGTATATATATTCGTTGTCTAATCTCAGTTCAGCTTGCTATCTGGCCTACCTACTAGTTTACATTTCAAACTCCCACTTTTTTGTGTCATCGCTTGATCTCTACTTCGTATCTTTGAAACTACAGAGGAAAATGTAACCACAAGTAGGAACGAAAGCCAAGAAGAAGACCTCGAGCTCCCATTGTTCGGACTACCTACAATTAGTACAGCCACTAATAATTTTTCTGTGAACAATAAGCTTGGGGAAGGTGGCTTTGGACCGGTATACAGAGTAAGTTTCTCGTTTCCTATTCGAGAACAATCTGTTTGCATAAGGTAAAGAATTTGATTGATTCGAGATTTTAGGGTATGCTAGTAGGGGGACAAGAAATTGCTGTGAAGAGACTATCAATGTGGTCCGGACAAGGAGTTAACGAGTTCAAAAATGAAGTCAAACTAATTGCCAAGCTTCAACATCGGAATCTTGTGAAGATTCTAGGTTGTTGCGTTCAAGGAGAAGAGAAATTATTGGTTTATGAGTATATGCCAAATAGAAGCCTTGACTCTTTCATTTTTGGTTAGAATTGTTTTTAACTTTACTCTTCTTATAGATCCAACTTCCTATATTATTGTCGCCAAGTTTTGTATACTTATAATTAGAGAAAATAACATTTGCAGATCAAACGCAAGGAAAACTATTAGAATGGCCTAAGCGCTTCCAAATAATTTTTGGTATTGCTCGGGGGCTTCTGTATCTCCATCATGATTCTAGATTGAGAATTATACATCGAGATCTCAAAGCTAGCAATGTTCTACTTGATAAAGATATGAACCCCAAAATTTCAGATTTTGGCTTAGCTAGAACTTTTGGCGGAGACCAAATAGAAGGAAACACAAACAGAGTAGTAGGAACATAGTAAGTCTTCTTGAAAAAATGTTTAGTTACGTGAATATATATTGTTTATTTATACTAAATAATGTTATACGTATGTAGTGGTTATATGGCACCAGAATATGCTTTTGATGGCCTATTCTCAATAAAATCCGACGTCTTTAGCTTTGGGATATTGGTGTTGGAGATCATAAGTGGAAAGAGAAGCAGAGGCTTTTACTATGAAAACCACGGCCTTACTCTCATCGGGCATGTAAGTGTATATGAAAAAGCTTCATTTGATATCTGATTATTTGGATAAATATGCCACACTAGGAGTTGCACACTATTTCTTTATTTATTTCAATTTATTTTTTATACTTTTCTAGGCATGGACATTGATGAAAGAAGGCAAAGAATGTGAACTGATCGACAAGTTCTTAAGAGATTCATACGACAGCATGGAGGAAGTGTTGCGCTGCATCCACATTGGTCTCTTGTGCGTGCAACAAAGCCCAGTTGATAGGCCTAATATGTCATCTGTTATTCTAATGTTGAGTGGTGAGAGTGTGTTGCCTCAACCCAAGCCACCAGGCTATTTCACTGAGACAGATATATGGGAAGGAGATCATTCCTCCTCCAGTAAGCTTCTACTGTCTTCGACATGCGATATGAGCATAACAGTTGTTGAGGCTCGATAAGTATTAATATAACCAATCATAGTTACACATGTATATTTTTAGGACCTATGAATCATTAAAATATCTATTTTGTTGAAAAAAATGAAAAGAAAATTTGTATTAGGCATATGCATGGATACAAGTCTGAGGCTGCTGGCACTATCACCTAGTAGAAGAGTGATTCTTGGATCCCATACAATGGACCTATTAAAACGAACAAAGTAATTCTTGGACCTTTCTTGATTAATATTCATTTCTTTAACTTTAAAGACCTTGAAGAAAAAGTTTCAATCCTTTCTTTTCCACATTGGTTTTGGACTTGTTTACAAGGTAAATTTGCAGCTTGTCTTTTCGTACAAGGACAGCAACGGACAAAGAATAAGAATTTTATCAAAAGTATTTCTATGCGCTCCCAAAAAGAAAATGTCATTTACTGGGAACACTGGCGGATGGTCAAGAAATTGTTACGGAAATTCTTTTAAGAATTCATGGCCAAAGATTGAATAAGTTAAAGAATAAAGCAATATTGATTGGATTTTTTTCATTTTCGGTTTGGATCTCTAACAGCCTACATTGTGTTTCAAAATAAACTTTGTTTTAGAACAGTACTAAATAGGCATGTATTTATACGAGATTTTAAAGAGGAAAAACTATTTTAATAGTGTTGGAACATTAACGAATGAAATTAGAAGGAAATTGTTAGGTTGGAGTACGTGCATCCAAATTGTTGTCTATCTTCGTAAGATTCCAGATTAAGGATGATTCACAGAGACCTCAAGGTGAGCAACGTTTTGATAGATAGTGAGCTAATACCCAAAATTTCGGACTTTCGCATGGTTAATACTTTTGGAGGATATCAAACAGAGTGATTGGAACATAGTATGAGGTTTCCTTGCATTAAGAAAATAATCAAACAATTATCCATTTTCTTCTTAATCAATCCTCAATGACTACATCTTGCGGTTGTTACATGGCGTCCCAATGTGCTAGTGATGGTCTATTTTGTTTCACGTCGGACGTATTTAGCTTCAGGATATTAGTGGTATTGATTTCAAGTGGAGAGAAAAACAGGGGATTTTTTCATCATGATCACAGCCTTAACCTTACATTACAAGACATATGCCTTATATTATAGGACATGTAAGTATCTAAAAGTTTAAAATCTTACAAATTATACATTACATGCTCAGCTAAAGAAATCGGAAACCAGTGAGGCGTGGAGATTATGGAAAGAAGGAAACAACTTAGAACGGATTGACGAATCTTCGGTGCGGTCAGGCTCTCAGTCGAAAGCTCCGCAATGCATTCATGTTGCTCTCTCGTGACTCCAACTGTGCCCGAAGGATAGGCTGAGCACGTCTGTTACAATTCGTATAAAAAAAAAAGAAAAGAGTTTATTTGTATTAAATAAATAATATAAATATAAATGAAAAGATAAAAGAGCCAATGATTAATAGATATTATTTGAGAACCCATCCATAATTCTATTAGCGACTCTTTAAAAAATCTTAAAACTAATAATTTATTCAGTGTATATGTACACTCTGCAAGGAAAGAGAAAAAAAAAAGATAGAGAGAAAGCTATGCAGGTTCAAGAAAAAGAAGAAGATAAAGAGACCATTATCATGAATTATTGAAACTCACTTCTAAGGTAATAAATTCTTAATCAATTAAATTTTATGTCTTAATTTGATTTCGGGATTGAAATTGAATATCTAGGACTAGAGTTTTGAATTGCTCGTAATTATTTATAAAATATGGGAATGAATTTGATAGAGAAATAAGTCTATTAATATTAGGATTTAAACGAGACAAATTTTAAGTGAATTCGTTACGTGGATTAAAAGTTATGGATTTTTGAGTTTTTGGGTAAGATGTAAAAACACAATAGAAGTACCGATTAGCTTTTCGGGGACTTTTACTAGTCTGATTGAATCATATTTAATATGATTAAAAAACTTATCGAATTATCTTTCTAACAATATATAATTCGTCAAAAATAAACTTATAATCAAAGAATTATAACCAATTGACATAAATACTATAAATTTGGAAAAATCTAAAACTTTAGATTTTTTTTAGCAAAATATGACAGCATTTTTTGGCTTATCTATGGATCCTATAATAACATTCTTGGCATTATTAAGATTCTCATTACTTATAGAATATATTTCTTAAGTATGGTAATTTTTAAAGAGACGTTAAAATTATTATGAATCGTAAGAAATTAACATTATTCTGAATAATTATGAAATTGATTATAAAAGATATATGGACAGCAAACCGTTAATATTTTTAGTATAATTAGAGTATGATTGTATTGTTGTGATACTTATATATTATTTGTATGATAATAGGTGGTTGAAAAGTTATATTAATTATTCTAGTTAAATAGACAAAAAGATAGTATTTTTGATTTTTTTTAATAATTTTTTTTGTTTAAAAGTTAAATATTTTATTATTTTATTATTTCTAATAGAATTATGTTTATAAAATATTTTTTTAAAAATATAATTTTAAGTAAAATATATTTTAATAATAAAATTATTTATTAAAAAAATCTGTTTTATTAAATAACATAATTTTTGTAAAAATAATATAATTATATGTTTTATACACTATAACAAATAAGATTTATTATTGCATTTCATCGTATATTTCCAAAAAAATGTCGCTAGGATTTTTTATAATAGCATAAATGGTACAATTTTAGAAAGACCACATAATATAAAAGTATATTGTACTTATATTATCACTTTAACTATATTGTCATTAAAAAACTAATATCTATAAAACCATTTCAGGTTCCTAAAATTAAAACTAAATCTGAAAACTTAATTAGAAGAGAGAAACTAAATCTAAATCTGAAAATAGAAGGGGGAAAACATTTCTCAAACCCAAAAAATTTCCCAAACCCCAAATTTCCCAAATCCAAATGCCAAAATTGAACGGTCGAAGCGTGTGAGGCTAAGTTGCAGAAGACGACCATGGCCGAACCTAGCTAATCACCCTCGACCCCTAACCTTAACCTTATCACCCTCGATCCAAACTGCAGACGACGACCATGGCTGCCGTGAGACTAGGAGAATATTTCTCGTTCGAGGCTAACCTCAGAACTACCCCACCCGGTGAGATCGACTCCTTGATCTCTTCGTCAAGCCGGAAAATCGTTCACAGATCGATACCCAATGGCCGATTCTAACCTCTCGTTGGACACCCAGTGGCCGATTTGAAGCCTCTCGCTCCACCAGTACCTCAAGCTACTTCTAATCGTTGATCGTTGAACGATTGTCTCTAGATGTATGTGTATATTAATCTAACCTTCTCATCAGTTTCCACTCTTAACCTTAATTTATGCTCATGACCTTTACTCTTTTCACTCTCACTCTCACTCTCACTCTCACTCTCACTAAATCTATCTATCTCAGGCCTCATCATTACCATTTGACTTAACCAGAGAGACGACGACCAGAATTTCAAAAAGTAATCGTCAAAATTGGGGTAAGTTTTTCTGCTATTTGGGTACGGATTCTATTCCTTCCCAGTTCATAGACTTCGTTTGGTTTTTGAAAATTTTGGCTTGATTGTGTCCTTTTGGTTGCTTGTGGTTCTGGGTTTATGATATTTTCTGTTCTTGGAGTTTAGCTTTCTGGTTTTTTATTATATTGGGTTTTTGTTCTGCGAGACGCCCCTCACTCTCACTCTCCTTTACCCTCAGGTTCAACCTTACGACCTCACACACTGATTCTCATGTTCACTTCATATATAGAGTCAAGTCTTTGTCATCTGTTGCACTCTATTTTTTTTTAGGTCTGTTCGTTCATTAATTTTGGTTGATTTGTAGTTTGCTCTTTTTTTTTTGTCTCAGAGTCTCAGATTCCATAAATCTACAAGCGAGTCACTTCAAGGTATCAGTTGCATTCTTTGGGTAAGAAACTATGAATCCCTTCTAATTTCTATCTCTGTTGTTAGCTTGGAGATGGTTTTGTTCTATATTCAATGATACAGGGTCAAATGTATACGAAAGAAATGTCAGAAAGAAAAGTCTTTGTGGTTTTTATACACACACACACACACACACACACACACATATATATATATATAATTAACAAAAATATGGCCAGTAAACAAATATTTACGATATGTACTATGTAGGATCTGTAAGAAGATTGAATTGGGGATCAAAAGCCAATCAGGTACTAACATTTTGTTATTTTTCTTTTTCTCCTCGTTATAAATTGTATGGTTCAATCCTTTTTTCTGTTTCTAAATTTTCAGTTTGTATACATATAGACCTTCTCAATCTTTGATTGCATTCAAGAGTCTTGGGTTATCGAGGAATATAGGGTAAGTTCTTGCTTTTTGTCGTTGATGAATATTTATAGTTCAGTAACAATTATTTTTTAAGTTAGTAAATTTAAATTTTTTTTCTGAGAATTACCTATATCTCAACTTTGAAGTTAGATCAATATTTTTTCATCTTAACATTATTTGTGGCTGTGTTATATGATTGATTGTTATTTAGGAGATGAATTTTGTATGTAAATATGAGTATATTTATGTATCTTAATCTAGGATTAGTATGTGAAGTGTCTATATATAGAAGTATGTGTATAATATTCTCACATTGAACTTGAACTGTTAATGTGGGATTTTGTGTATATCTTTATTTTTTTTTAAATGTAAATCTGGTTTGTGATTGGCATATTTATCACATCTGAGAATTGAGATTATGTCCGTAGTAGTGGTTAGCTTATACAGTCTTTTCCTCTCTATCCCTTGTTTTAGTTTTCTTTTTCTCTTCTGTTTTCTATCTTCTCTTATACAATTTTTGTCTTTCCAGATTAATGGACTTTAAAAAAAAAGCTGCAGCATTTTCTCCAAAAGTTTTCTTCTTACTCCATGTGTGAATACATTTGATGATTATGCTCAAAATCATGTTTTTTTTTCCCGCTGTGATAATTCGTTATTTTCATAGTTCCTATTTTTATAATATTTCTTCAAAGAAACTTGAAAGTATTATTAGTTGACAATATCGTGCTCTCTCATTATAGGTAGGTTCCACAAGAGCAGATAATAGAAGTTATATCAGTGACTGTGTACCCCTTAAACTAAAAATGCAGGCTTCAGCTGGTTTTGTCAGTGCTAGTGCACTTGGAATGGCATGTGGTCCTGCTCTTGCTTGGTTGTTTCAAACTAAATTCAAGATTTACAAATTTACATTCAATGAAGACACTTTACCTGGTTGGATTATGGCTCTTGCATACATATATGTATATGTATATATTCATGTGTGTGTATGTGTGTTTATGTATGTATTCTAAGGCGAGAAAGGGAATTCAACTAGTTTAAGTTGATAATTGAGACTGAGAGTGTGATTCCAAAGCATTTACTCTTGTCAGTTTTGTTTTGTGTCTGACCCCTTTTGCTTTTCTTCCAGTTTTCGTTTCCTTTTTGGTTTCAGCTGAAACAACTTTATGAGCCTTGTATGTACTGTATGTATTTGATTCCATTTTTAACAGGTTAATAGTTAAGTCAAGAAAGGTTATTACATAATCATGAACTTAAGCTTGAATTCTTTTTCTGTTTTTGTTTCAGATACTATGTCAACTATAAACTCATGAAGAAGGTCAATCATTATGCACAACAAATTCAGGTCAGAGCAAAAATCGCCCTTTCATTTATGTGAACGAAGATTGAAGACAATGGTTAAAAATTTAAATGCAGAGTGATGCCTATTCTGAGCTATATCTTTTCTGAAAGTACACTCTTTGCATTTAATTCTTTGTGTTCCTAATTACTAGCCTAAGTGGCCAACATAACTAGCTCATGTTATCAATAATATTTCATGAGAAACCATATTTGAATAATAGTTTTTTCTACCGATCATGTTACTGACTTTTAATTATTGCTTTCTACTGATCATCTAGAGTTAAAAGATACTTGTTTTTACTTAGTCTCTGGATTGAAAAGATTGTTTTGTTTCTACTGGAACAACATGGACTGCTTGCAAGCAGGTTATCCAAGCTCAAAGAACAATACAATGCCCTCTTATAGTAGCCAAAGGGAAAAGCAGGTTATTACTCTCTTTTAATGTTTTATGATTTACACACTTTAATGTTTCCCAGATAATTGCCCTTTTTGGAGCTACTGTCATGCAACTGAGATTGGCCTTCTTGTTCTTGAATAATGAATGGGATATAAAAGTTCCTTTAAACTGCTTCATTGATGAGCTTAACTGCAGGTTGTCTGAAATATTATGGACCCTAGTTTCGAATATAGTTAAGCTGATTACTTATTGTTCTTTATTGCTATAATATAAGTTGTAACAGAGTTTACGGCTCATGGAATCCTGTCAATATTCATTACTGACTTGTTTCGTTTTTTTTTTTTTTTTTTCAAGGCTGTGTTACAGTGTGGGTGTTATTATCTCGGTGATTATTTTCTGAGTGCATTAACACAAGTTCAAACAACCTCTTAGAGGACTTTTATGAGAGAATTTTTGATGGTTGCTTTAATTGTTGTGCCCTTTTTTTTTGAAGACCTTATTATGTAACACTTGAACTTAATGTACCAAATTTATATGTAATTGTCTTTGAAATATTATGGATCCATTATTTTGTTATATAAAAGTACACGTTTTAGTGAAAATGATTCATTTAAAGTATTCTTTAAATTCTACTAACATCATATATAAAAAAGTGTATAAATTCAAAGCAGGAAATAAATGCTATTAAAAGCAAATAACAAGGTTATTGAATGCTATTTAAGATATACAACAGCATGCGAAAAATGCAATAAAATAATTTTTACAGCATGCAAAAAGTGCTGTAAAATTATTTTTATAGCATTTAAAAAGTGCTGTGAAAATGTTCTATGGCGGTCAAAAAAGCTATGAAAAGGATTTTTTATAGCATACATGATAGCATTAGAAAGATGCTACAATAGAGGGGAAATTTTTAATAGCGGAGACTGTTATAGTACGTGGAAAAACGCTATCAAAACTTTTTGATAGTATTTTTTGCACGCTATCGTATTCAATTTTTGTTGTAGTGACATTAAATTATAAATCAAGTATATGAATTATTATTGCACATAATTACAAGAAAATTATTTTGGAATGACTTCAATATTATAATGAGTTGAACGTAAAATTATTTATGATTCGTTATTGTAAATAAGTGTTTTGAATTTTTTTTTTTAGTGACTATACACGTGGACCTCATTCACAAGGGTTATATGTGGACAATACTAACCTAACTGCAAGGTTAAATACAGTAGATTTGTGATTCGTACTCAATTACAGGAGTTATTTATGGCAGATTCGGATCCAACTACAGGGATTATTTATGACAGATTCGGACCTGCTCACCGGGGTTAAGTATGGCCATGCTTACCAAAAACTGGGGAGAAGTATAATTGAAATTATTATTAATCGACTAAAAAGGGATTCGAAAAGACATATTTGGAAACTTATTGCTTCTTTTTGTTAAATTATTTATTAAATGACTTGGTTTGAATATTTTCAAAAGTACTGATTTTTGAAACCAAATTTGTTTTGAAAAAATATTTATTAATAATTTTGGTTTATATATACTTGATCCGACTAGATAAAGTTACTAGTTACTTATTGAGCTTTTAGTTTACCCTTTAATTTCCTCCCAAATTTTAAAGATCGTCAGTTAAGAGATATAACTAAGGGAGAACTTATTTGGTAGTAATTGAAGTGCATGGTCTGAAGAGAGAAATTATTTCATCTTGATTGAGAAAATGTAAAGAATCAGAAGATCGATCATCTTGAATTTGTTGGATTATAATTTCTATTATATAGTGTTTATTTTGAATATTTGGAGACTATATAAAAGTTGTTGGATTTTTTATTACACATTGGTATTTATTGGAGACCCAATATTCTTCATTATATTAGTTTATTGAAAGATGCTTTGCATACCTATAGAGCTTTACCTTATTGGTTTGTGGTGCACGTCCTCGAGTGTGAGAAGTGACAAATGGTATCAGAGATTAGGATAAGTTCGATAATTTGGATTGTGAAAAGTCAATCTTATAAGGTTTAGAATATTACGGTAACTAAGTTAAGATCATTTGAGTTTAACTTAACTTCTATTATGGTTTGTAGATTCATTTGAGTTTGTGATCGAGTTAAACTTGATAAGTTTGTTACTTTGGCCTCTTTAGGGATAAAATAGGTTAAGTTCGCATTCTTAAATTTTGTTATTGATGGAACACTTAGTTTGATCTTCATAGTTGATGATCATATATATTACATGGACTTTTTGGATCGTTTAAAAAAATGAACATGAACATTTGGGATCGTTTAAAATTGAATACTCTTATTAAGTTTTGATTATTAAGATCTATTAGTTGACTATTGGATTTTCTCGTTTTTAATATTTTTTATATTAGTTTTCTTTAGTATTTGATTAATAAACCTAGGGTATTGGAATCCTCTTATTGAGTCTTACTTTGGATATTGGATATTGGATAGTTATCAAGTTACTAAGTCTTACTTTGGAGTTGATATTAAAATTTTATGTGTTTACTTGCTATCTTCTTCTACTTTTATTTGAGCTGAATCTCAGTGTTTTTGACCCAATTTAGAAAAAAAAAGTCTAAATTAATTATTAGAGAAGAGAAATTATTTGGTTCGTAAGAAATTGTGTCATTATTCTAAGGAGTTGTTAATCTTATATTTTCTATGTAAGAGATTTATAGAATAGAGATTACCTAGTTATGGTATCAATGTGAGGAAGATATGTTTATTTGGGTTTATCGGTTAATGGAATAATAGAGAAAAAATGTTTCAAATTCTTTCAAAAAGTTAAAATATTTGTGCTAACTATGGGCTAGAACATACAATGAAACATTGAGTATATTAATAACTAGTTTTCTTGATGATAAAGGACAAAGAGATGATATAAGAAATGTCAATTTATGTGCTTGTATTAACTGAAGAGAGTACATGTTATTATCACTAGAGGACTGAGGATAAATGAGTTAGTTTTGTTGAAGGCCTTATTGTGAGTTTTTCTATAAATATTGGTGATGATATGATTGAAATATAGGCATTAACGACTTATAGGTAGAATAATAATTTAGAGAGCGATATTTTGAAAAACTAATGGTAGACTGATTTGGAGAATGATATTACGTGGGAAAAAAATTATAGAGCCTTAATGACTTATATAAGATTGGATAATTTTGAGATGATGTCATCTTAATAATATTTGTTTTGAAAGCTAAGCAAAAGTCAATATGTGGTGAAAGGACAATTTGGCTATGGTTAAGAATACTGAATAGTAGAGTTGAA
This sequence comes from Parasponia andersonii, assembly GCA_002914805.1. Lineage (NCBI taxonomy): Eukaryota > Viridiplantae > Streptophyta > Magnoliopsida > Rosales > Cannabaceae > Trema > Trema andersonii. The sequence goes on from JXTB01000252.1 coordinate 127,593, forward strand.
ATTGGAAGATATAGTTATTCTAAATGAGATTATAATTGTCAGTCTAGGTATCCACCGTATAAGAAAAAGTGACCTTTATATTGATAATCTTTGGTGTTACTCCTCTCTAGAATTTCATATTAGATTACACAAATAGAATTGGAGATTACTTATTTGATGAGCAATTAGAAGAATTACTAGATAAGAGTTTTCAGAAAATTTAGTATTTTACTATCAAGAACTCGACTATTATCAGTGATGGAAAAAAATGAAAATTGTATTTGTAAAACAAAAGGTTAAAACAATTATATAGTGGAATATGTAAGTCTATCAGTTATATAGAAGAATATATAAGTCGATTAATATTTCGAGGATTGATAAAATATTCAATTTTTATGAAATTTGTGATTTCTGGAGAATTATTCACATTTATAATTCTATTGACCTTCCCTACTTATAAAAGATATTTTTGAGGAAATCATAATATGAGACATTAGAAATCCTAAAAGTATTAAGATAAAGGCCTAAGAAAATTTGAGGACAAATATATGAAAGAAATCACTTAGCATATTTCATAGTGTTTAGTCTAAGGAAAAGCAAATGAGGACCATAAAGACAAAAGTTGAAAACTTTTGATGTATTATATGCGAAAGATAATACGGTAGTAGAATTTTATAACGAGATTATTAAGGATTACTCGAACTGTGAAGTATAGGTTGTATGGTATATTATTTGACTAAGTATACTCACATTTCGACTATTAGACTTAGCTTATTTCCTAAATCGATTAAGTTTTGATCTTTATGGTTATTTTGAGTGAACAATGAGATTTAAAATTCTATGAAATTTGGTTATAAGCATAACATTGGTATTTGACGTAAGCTTTGGTGATTGAATTTATGATAAAGATGTCATATTGTATCTAAGCTTTATAAGTCCTTACACGTGATTTTAGATATTAAATTAGACTTGTTGGAACTTTATAATATCGATCTGAAATAAGATGGATTATCAAAAAGAAAAGTACATATATATATATATATAGACCGTTGAGAATATGGAAACAATATTTCAAAGATTTTTGGAAGAAAATATTACTCTTGGTAATGTTTATATATAGTTTTAGTTTTCGATCTAGTATTAGAGTAATTCTATATGAAGTATTGACAAAGAAATAGAAAGGTATTTTTAGCATTATAAGCAAGCAATTAAAAGAGGTACTAAAAGTTTAAGGAATTTTAATTATTAAGAATTTCTATTGGATTTTTTAGTACAAAGAAAAGTTTGAGTCATTATGTTATCCTCTTTTTGGGTAAAAGTATTAAACGACTATCACAATGAATGAGAAACTCTATGAAATTATTGATAGATAAATTTTAAAAGCGATGATATCTCTTTGACGTTTCAATCACTTAAGATCGTATTATAGTGATAGAAAGATTGTTTCAACTTAGTAAGTGTTGATCATAGTTTTATCTAAAAATTGAGTAATATGTGGATCTATTATAGTTTTGTTCTTTAGAGAACAATGGACTTTAAGTTTAGAGGACTAAACTTCTTTTTAGAAGGGGAGAATGTGACAACTCGTATAAAAAAAAGGAGTTTATTTGTATTAAATAAATAATATAAAGATAAAAGAAAAGACAAAAGAGCTCTTGATTAATAGATTATTTGAGGACATATTGGTAATTTTATTAGAGACCCTTTAAGAAACCTTCACACTAATAATTTGCTCAGTATATACATACATTCTGTAGAGAGGGAAAAGAAAAGAGAGAGAAAGCTATACAGGTTTAAGAAGAAGAAGAAGATGAAGAGACTATGTCATAGATTATTGAGATTCACTTCTAAGGTAATAAATTCTTAACTAATTAAGTTTTATGTTTTAGTTTGATTTCAGGATTGAGATTGAATATTTAGGGTTAATGTTTTGAATTGCTCATAATTATTTATGAAATATAGGGATGAATTTGATAAAGAAATAAGTCTATTGATATTAGGATTTAAACATGCCAAATTTTATATGAATTAGTTGTGTGGATTAAAAGGTATGAATCTTTGAGTTTTGGGCTAAGATATAAAAATGTAGCAGAGGTTCCGACTAGTTTTTCAGGATTTTTACTATTTTAATTGAGACATATTTGATATGGTTAGAAAGCTTGTCGAATTATCTTTCCAACGGTATATAATTTGTCAAAAATAGACTTATAACCAGAGTGTTATAACCAATTAAAATGAGTACTACGAATTTAGAAAAATCTAAAATTTTTGGTATTTTTAGCAAAACATGGTAGATCTATAGGGCTTTATAGGGCTTATCTATAGATCCTATAATAGCATTCTTGGCACTATTAGGATTCTCATGACTTGTAGAATATATTCCCTATATTTGATAATTTTTAAAAAGATGTTACAATTATTATAAATCGTGAGAAATTGACATTATTGGGCATAGCTATAGAGTTGATTAGAAAATACGCGAGCAACAAGTAGTCAATACTTTTAATATAATTAGAGTATGATTTTATTGTTGTGATACTTATATATTATTTGTATAATAATAGGTATTTGAGATGTTATGTTGATTATTTTCGTTAAATAAATAAACTGAACGATGTAAGTAACCTTTGATCTTTTCTAGTAGTTTTCTTCGTCCAAAAGCTAAATGTTTTATTATTTTATTGTTTTTAAATGAATTTTTTTTACAAAGTATTTTCTTTAAAATATGATTTCAAGTAAAATATATTTTGGTAATAAGACTATTTATTGAAATAACATAATTTTTATGAAAATAATATGATTCTATGTTTTATACTAAATTATGTATCAGGTATATGAATTACTATTGAACATGGTTACAAGAACATTGTTTTGGGATGACTATAATATTATAATAAGATGAAAATAAAAATTGTTTATGATTTGTTATTGTAAATAAGTATTTTGAAACTCTTTTCAATGACTATGCACATGGACCCCGATCCACAATGATTATATGTGGACAGTACTGACCTAGTTGCAAGGTTAAATATAGTAGATTCGTGATTCGTACTTGATTACAGGGGTTATCTATAGTAGATTCGAACCCAACTACATGGATTTTTTGTGGTAGATTTAGATCCACCTACAAAGGTTATTTATGACAGATTCGGATCTAGTTACAAGGGTTAAGTGTGGCCATAGTCACCAAAAATTGGAGAGAAGTGTAATTAAAATTTTCATTGACTCAAAAGGGATTCGAAAAGACATATTTGGAAACTTATTACTTCTTTTTGTTAACTTATTTATTAAATGACTTGATTTGAATATTTTCAAAAGTATTGATTTCTGGAACCAAATTTATTATGAAAAAATATTTGTTAATGATTTTGATTGACATATGCTTGATCCAGCTAGATAAGGTTACTGGTTACTTACTGAGCTTCTAGTTCACCCATTTATTTTTCTTCTCAGGTTTTAAAGATCGTCAGTTAAGAAATATAACTAAGAGAGAACTTATTTAGTAGTGATTGAAGTGCATGGTTCGAAGAGAGGAATTTCTTCATCTTGATTGAAAAAATATAAAGAGTCAGAAGGTTGATCATCTTAAATTTATTAGATTATAGTTTCTATTGTATAGTATTTATTTTGAAAATTTGGAGACTTTATAAAAATTATTGGATAATATATTACACATTGATATTTATAAGAGACCCAATATTCTTAATTATATTAGTTTACAGAAGAATGCCTTGCATACTTATGGGATTTTTCCTTATCGGTATGCGGTGCATGTTCTTAGGTGTGAGGTATGACAACGTCAACTGTGGTTGTAACATTGGGAGGTCAAGAGCGCATTGCCTCGACTCGTCGAAATAGCGTCCCTCAATCATGAAAGTACTTCTTCGAAACATAACCAAGAATCCTCTTCAACTACAGAAGTTAGCATTGCTCTATTAGAGGCTCGATAAATATTAGTTTGCATTATCATGAATGGTGGAATCAAGAATACAAGCTATAATCATTTGTGATCTTTAGTTTTCCTTTTATGTAATACAAGAGTATTTGTTGATGGAGGTTTTATCAACAATAAATTTAGAAAAAATTAAGAGATGTAGCTTGTGTGAGTTGGGTTATTAATCAAAGCAAATAAAGAGAGAGGATTTTATAGTGGTTCAGCCCCAAAAAAGATGAGCTTACGTCCACTGTTTTTCACTATTTTATGGAGAATTACAAACACTCAAAGTTACAATATCTCGTCTGGAAATCTCTCTCAAATTGGGAGTCGGAATTTCGAAGTTTGAAAATTGGAAGACTAAAAACAACTTGGAATCCCCCGTCTAGAATATTGAGTCCCCTTTATATAGGTGAGAGTAACCCAATGTTCCTAATTGTGAAAACGGGTAACTATATAATCGGGTAATACAATTAAAGTAACAACATAATTGGATAACCACTCAAAACGGGCAACTGGTTAATCATAAATAGAGGACTTCTGTTTCCCTTTCCTTGCAGGTTTCCTGTTTGACAAAGCATAGACTTGTTTCCCTTTTCTTTCGGAAGAGGTCGCCCACAACCTATACAGAGAAGGTCGCACATAACTTATGCAAAACGGTCACACGACTACACGGAGGAGGTCGCATATAACCTAAGCGGAAGAGGTCGCACACAACTTACACGGAGGAGGTCGAACTTAACCCTTATGCGACCTAACATAGGATTTTAGACCGCACAACAGTATTCATATAAATATAGATCATATTAGTGTTTGCTATTACGAAAGAGCGATGTTTTTGGGATAAATTAGTTATATAGACTCCTTAAATCTCCTTGTAATATCTTTTTTCTTTTTTCATTTTGGACGGGTTTATTACCACCTCTTTATCTACTCTTCTCATCCTATTGCTAAATCCAACCTCTTAATTATATTTAAAATTTAATTACTACTTAACATACCCCTAATTATTCCTACACTATCCTCTTCTTCTCTTCTCACTCTCACCTCATTCGTTTCTAATCCAACTTTCTCGGTCTTTTTCTTATGCCACATCTACCTCTCTATTATTTTTTCATCTTCTTCTATATGCTTCTCGTCTTTTTTCAACCCAAAAAACTCAAGATCACACCATTTTTTGATAAGCATTTTTTTTCAAAATTGATGCTTTAGCTTTATACATGATCAGTGAGTAATGACAAGAAGAGTTTATAATTATTTTTTCAATAAATTACATTAAAAATTTTAGTTTTGTATAGTAATCACATATATATTTGTCGTATAACTTTAACGGTGATGTAAATGTAAAAAATATTATGAAAATTATAAAGAGAATTTTTTGATATATCAATGGTGGGTGATATACCAAAACCATAAAATTAAAAGATCAGTGGATGAAAACAAAAGCCATAATATCGAAACAGTATATAGCCTAAATATCATTTTGGTATATACTACGGTATATATATGCATGACCAACTCGATTTTAGAATCAGGCTACGATAGGGTGAGGGAAAAAAAAAAGAAAGAAAAAGAGCACTTATCAATGACCGTCAGTTTCTAAAGCATTCATTTCACTGCCAATGATACACGTACCGCTTGTAAAAGATTACAGAGAAAATTTATTCAGCTTATAATTATATAGGTCATAAGCAAGGGTGTGACAACTGTACTTAAAAAAAATAGGGATTATTTATATTATACGAATAATATAAAGATAAAAGAAAAAGAAAAAAAAGCCCTTAGTTATTAGATATTATTTAGGGACAAATTGGTGATTCTATTAAAGACACTTTAAGAGAGTTTAACAATTTTATTAGTACGAAAGAGAAGACAACTCTATGCCTTAAGAAGAAGAAGAATATGAAGAGGAGAGATATTGTTATGGATTACTCAGGCTCACTCCTGAAGTAATAAACTCTTAACATATTAAATTATATGCACTTATTAGATTTTGGGGATTGGAATTGCATATCTAGGTTAAGAGTTTTAATTCTCCCATAAATAATTTATGAACTATTAGGATGAATCTGATATAGGATAAAGTCTATTAATTTTAGAATTCAAACAAGACAAATTTTATGTGATTTAGTTGTGTGGATTAAAAGTTATGAATTTTTTAATTTTGGACTAAGTTATAAAAATGCAATAAATATTTTGATTAGATTTATAGGGCCTTTTACCATATGATTGAGTCATATTTAGTATTATTGGAAAGTTTATCGAATAAGATTTTCAATAATATATAATTTATCAAAAACAGATTAATAATAATTAGAGAATTATAATTATTTGAAATGAGCTCTACAAATTTGAAAAAAATATATGAAACTTTGACACTTTATAAAAAAAAATTATAAAGTAGTTTTTACGCTGACACAAGGGTTGGTGTAGTTAATTATTTTTTAGTTGATTATAGGTTTTTTATTCTAAAAGGGAGGCATGCAAAGAAATTTTGATTTCCAAATAGGACACAATCTCCCCCCTTCTAGAAACTTGCAATATGAAACCGTATCTTGCTAGAATAATTCTACTTTTGAACTTTTTTTTTAAAGCACTAATTTTGAAACTTGAACGGTTTCTAAATGAGGTGATATCTTTATTTGGAAATAAACACTTTCGATTGACTTGTTGACTTTGATTTTTTCATTTATTTTTATTTTTTTGGGAAAACAGTTTGATACTGCTGATTTATTTCAAAATTATATTAACAACCCTAGACCAAAACTATTTACAATTACGCACCCAGAAATAAACTAATTTACAGAAAACACCCTGACTAGTTGAATTTGACAAATTTTACTTTTGATCCGTAAAATTTCGTTTGGTGTAAATTTAATTCTATTTGAACAAAATACAATTGTTAAAACTAAAAACAATAGCTTACGTCAGTGATAAAACTTTTGTTGATTTTTCAATTCATTCTTAGAAGATCTTAAATTTGTTTTTTGGCGTGTCTCGTAACTTTGATATATATAGTCAAAGCAAGTCGGTGTTCCAAAAAAAAAAAAAAAAATAGAGATTAATATTCTATCTCTTATCTAAACTAACCTATTAAAAATTAATTTTTTAGTAGTGTCACCATTAACATTCTAAAACTCTGATCTCGTTTTGTGCACCCATTAATTTTATTGACTTCACTTAAATTAATGATTTTGGCACCCTAAAGATAATAAGCCACTTTTTTTTGCCGCTTCATTTTAAGATGCATTCTCTTCTGTATTCCCATTTTTGATGAAACGCTCTTTTCTATCCTAAATCTACCGTGCTATGCCTATGGATTCGTAATCTTCTGTAGAAAGTCAATATGTTATATGTGAGACGGTCGCAGCTATTTACTGTCAACGTATGCGATGATTCCGAGATCGATCAATCGTGGAAAGCTACTTTTTAAGGAAAAATAAAAAAATACCAAGTGGTGCACTTCCGGAATGAATAACCATTAAAGGAAAAAAAAAGAAAAAAAGAAAAAAAAGGAGAACCTAGAGACATCGTGGGAGTGAATCACTCCTCAGTGTATATATAAATATATGGTTGCTAATCCAATAGGTATTTTTTTCTTTACTCGTGGATAGATATTTTTTTTTTTAGCCGTTGGATTACCATCTAATGGTGATCTAATAACCATAATGAAGTGCATAAAAAGACGTGCATCATTAATGCTCTTTCTCTCTCTTATTTTTTACAATAAAAAAATGTGGATGCTAAATTTTCATTGGCCAAATTGAAACCTATGCATAGGTAAAAAAAAAAAAATACCTACTGGATTGGTGCCCTATATATATATATATATATATATATATATATATATATATACACACACGGAAGATGTTAGGTGTAATAAATTTTTATCAAATTTTTAATATCAAAATATGCGACGAGTTGTTATCATATTATTGGTATATTAGAAATTATCATAAATAAATAAATTATATTCGATAACTGAATTATGTCAATTCATACGTTATATATGTTAGTATTAAAAATTTGGTACAAATTTTGAGATACCTAATATTATTGATATATATATATATATGGTCAAAATCCAGCATGCATTTTTTTTTGCTTATTAATAGTCATTTATTATTAATTGTTAGATGTTTATCTAATAACTATTATGATTTGAGTAGTTAGAAATAATAATAATAATAATAATAATAATAATAATAAATACACATTATTAAATATTTTTTCTTTCTACTTTTTACTATAAAAATATAAATGATTAATTTTAATGGATTAAATCTATTTATAGGTATTATTTTGTTCAATTAAAATTCATTACCCATGAATTTTTATAGTAAAAGGTGAAGAGAGAAAAAATATTAAATAATTTGTATTTATTTATTTTTTAATTATTCAAATTATGGTAGCTATTAGATAATAATCCAATGACTAAAATTATGGTAGCTATTATGGTAAGTTGTTTCTTTCTTTTTTTCTCCTGAGAAAGAAAGGTTTTAGAATTTCATTCTGAAATAAACAATTATACTGCTTCTTGGCATAATATTTTATGAATTAATATCACTTGAGGTCCCCAAACCTAGAGACCTTGTGGAGGGTCGGGGGTCGTTTTCGAACCCTCAATAGTTTGGTTTAAAAATTTGATTTTTCCAATGAGACCTCGAATGGAGAAACATATATCTTTACTGAATTCCTAATACCCAAATTAGCTAAATTAGATATATGACTTGATCAATTTGAGCTCGAGCTGAACCCGGACCCATGACACATAAAACGAGGTAAATCAGATCTGTCAGATTTTATTTTATTTGTGTCGGTCATCAAATATAGTCGATATATATATATATATATGTATATATATCAAAATTCTTATTTTCACGAGTACATCACAAATATGAGGCTTATTTTACAATTTAACAGTTGGATTAAAAATATTAATATAAATTAAAATAACTCAAAATTGTCAAAAATGACAAAATTCAATCTGGGCAAATTCGAGTTTAGATATATATATATACCACGTGAAAAATTATGAAGAGACGAATTGAACCCGACCAATTTCACGGCGAAAGGATGCTGGAATCGGCGATGGCGAGCTTTTGAATCTGTGGTGTTTTTCAGCTTTTTACAGTGATTCAGAGCTCCGACGGAGCTTGGACCAGTGGCGGAATGTTCGTCTGGTAGTGGGTATCGACGACAGTCAGTGGCGTTACTCAACGGTGATGAGAGATGGCTGGTCGGAGCTTTACCGGTTTTTCGTCATTCTTAGCCAGAATTTTGAGAGAGGGAGAGAGAGATCGGGAAAGAGCTGAGAGAGAGTGATTAGCTTGGCTACATGTCCAAGCTTAAATGGGCAACATTTTTTGCTCCTAAATCCTTCACTCAAGAATTCCCTCATCTTTGACCTCAATATTGCAATTTAGTCATTCATTTTCAAAAATCTCCTCAATTTAATCCAAATTCGAAAATTTATCTATCATTTTTTAATTGGTCAAATGACCAAATTATCCTTATTTAATAAGGGGTTTTACAACTTAGGTCTCCATTTTTTTATTTGTAGCTTTTAACTCTTAAACCTTATACTTTTGTTTCACTTCAATGCCTTCTGTCAACTCCTTCAAAACTCACATGGCAAGCCCGTGTTCATCTTCTTCATCATGGAAGAAGATTTTCGCAGCCAAGCTACAGTTTTCTCAAGCTACTGAAGATAAAATTAAAAACAATCGTAAAGAGATAGGCATAAATAAAATCATATTAAACATTTTGGGGTTGTTATCGCCTCCTTTCGATACGTGGTTTTCAATTGCCTATCCACGAGACTCAAACACAAATCTTTACCTTCTCCAACACAATCTCTTTTGTCTTTCTGTTTATTTCTCTCTATTAATTTTTTAAAGACATACACAATCAGCCAAAGTTGTTGCATAGAGAATTCGTTTTGATTATAACCGGATCCACTTGATCATTCAATTGGGCATAATTTGCCCTCATTTTTCTGTTCGTTTCGACAAGTTTTCAGTCCATTATTGGTAAGATCCTCTTCTTTTGCTTTTATTTCTTTAAAAAAAGTAATAATTAGTTCTTTCTAAATTTGGGTTAGAGAAATATAAGGGTTTTCTTTTTTACTATTTATATTGGTATTTGGTTTTTGGATCAAGTCGTATTAGCATCGTTGTCAACATTAAGCCCGATCTCGGTCGATCCCTTCATATGGATCCTTCTAGGATTTCCTTGAATCTTTTCTTTCTTTGAAAAGTAGATTTCTTATAACTTTTATAAAGCTTCGGAAATTACTTTTTTTTTTTCTAAAAAAATAAAATCTTTTTTTTCTTTTTTCCATTTTAGATTTTGTTCATTTGTAGTTATCTAAGAGTTTTGCCACTTATTATACTATCCTTTGATTTTTAGGATTTCATATACTTGGCAGATGATGGTCATAAGCTATTGTACGGGCTAAAATCCTATGTCAGGTCGCATGAATAAGATTAAGTGCGACCTCTTCCGAAAGAGTTGCATGCGACTTCAACCGTATAAGTTAGTGCAACCTCTTCCGAAAGAGTTATGTGTGACCTCCTCCAAACAATTTAAGTGCGACCAGAATGAAAAGGAGACCAGTTAATGCTTCGTCAAACGGGTAACCTACAAAGAAAGAGAAACAAAAGTTTCTCTTTAAAGATCGACCAGTTACCTCATTTAAGTGATTAACCAGTTATATTGTTACTCAAATTGTATTATCCGATTGTACAGTTACCCATTCTCACAATTGGGAAATATTGAGCTATCCTCATCTATATAAAGAGAGTTCAATGTTTCAGTAAGGGGATCTTGGACTTTTTCTGATCTTGGGAGGCTGAGAAATTTTTGAGAGAACCTTTTTAACTTTTTCTTCTTCTTTTCGGACAACACATTGTAATTTTGTGTTCTTGTAATTCTTCAGAAAATAGTGAAAAACAGTGGACGTAGTCTCATCTTTTTTGGGGCTGAACCACTATAAAATTCTTACCTCTTTATTTGCTTTAATTGATAACCCTTTTCACACAAGCCACATCTCGCAATTTTTCTAAATTTATTGTTGACCAAACCTCCATCAACAATTGGCGCTAGAAGGAGGGCTATTCCAGCAGAAAATTTTGTCCATTCTGTTTCTTTTAACAATGGCAAACACCAGAAATACTACCAGAAACACTGGAACTAGCCAAAATCATCCCCAAAGTACCTCGACTCTCGGGAAATCGATAGAGAGGTCAAAACGGGACCAATTGAAGACTTGGAGGATTTGCTATTTGACAAGTCCAAGATTTTAAAAATTTGAGCGAGGTTTCAAGAACCTGTGCGAGCTTCATTAGTCACTTTTCTGAAATCTAACCCAGATGTCTTTGCATGGCACTGCCTCAATATAGATACGGCAATCTACCTATGAGGATTGAGCTTGATCTCTTAGAAGAAAGGCGCAAGCAGTCTCAGCTTCGGATCATATCATATCAATTGCGCACTGTTTGATATTATAACCCTAAAGTCAGACGAAGAGGATTTGAAGTTGGCGACCTTGTTCTTCTGTAAGACCTTGTTCTTCGAAACCCTCTTGGGAATGGCCGTATGTTATGACTGCCATCATTCGACCTGGGATATATAAGTTAGCTCACACTGGTGGACAAAAGATCGTGCATGCCTGGAGTGCAGGACAACTTCGTCGCATTTATCAGTAAATTTTCATGTTTACATGTTTTCGTCATTCATCAATAAAGATATCTACTTATTCATTGATCATCATTCGTTGATCATCATTCGTTGATCATCATTCGCCATCATCAATAAGGGTGTCTCCTCATCGATCTTTCGATTTGGTACCTTTTATAGTTTTATGGCAGTCTTCGAATACCATAAGACTCGGGGGGCAGTGGGATCAAAATATTATCTCCTACTTGCTTCCTAAGGGACTATGCAAAACGTCTATTTAGAGGGTTCAGAATTTTAGATCGTCGAAATATCTAAAATTCCTTAAAATCCTAGGATTTTCTCCTTGCTTCATGCCTTAGCATGTTGTATTACACAATTTCCCTCCTCAAACAACAAAGTAACTAAGCAAAATGTTCATTGTTCGATGTAATATATTGCTATATCCTATTTTGCCATGGAACTTTTGAAAAATAGTATTGAGTTTGCATCACTCACACTTACTATTTTCTTAAGCGACCTAACCTATTCTAATACTTAAAACTTGTTTTAAGTTAGTTGGATTCAAATCGAAAAAAGTGTACCGATCAGTCACCTAGTGATTGACTACTTAGTTAAAATTACAATATTGTATTTTGATTATTTTGCAGGAATATATATCTGACAAGAAAAAAGCATTCACTAAAAAGAACGCACCCGTATACAAGCAAAGAGAGAAAAAGGGGGACTGAGCCTGCATTGTTCTAAAACAAAAAAAAAATGAATACAAATATGTTTTTTATGCAGAAGTGCTCGCACCACCATCTCCAGTTTTGGTGGTATCCTCCCTCCAACTTTGGACAAGCTCGACCACATCCTCGCCAAGGATAGAGAAGTCAAAGTCTGGATGCTCGTAGAAGATGTTAAAAATAATGGTCGACGAGGCGATGTCGCTGGCTTTATCTTTGAGCTCTTTGACTTTAGTAGCCTTGAACTCTTCAATAGCCTTATGAACCGCCTCTGATGTCGCCTCCTTCATGCGATCCGGATGCTCGGAGATAGTTTTATCGAGCTCTTTGACTTTCTCCTCGAGATTCTCCTTCTCGAGCTTCTCCTTGGCCAGGCCTTCGAGCAGCTACTGCCTCTCCAAGTCAAAGACTTTTTTCTCCTCCTCCCGAGCTTTCTCCGAGTTCTCGAATGCTTGGGTTATTTCTTCAACTTTTTCGGCCTTTTTCAAACATTCGAGGACTGGGTCATGCATCAAGACAGCAGCAGCCATGGTCTGAAAATATAACTATTAATACCAAGAAATAATACATTGAAGAGAGAATAAAAGGTGCTTACATTTGCCAGCATCCTCATCGTAGAACCGAAGGCAACCTTGGCAGATCGTCGCTTCATCCTCTCCCAGCCCTCCTTGGAAGTGAAGTGATCAATGAAGGCTGCACTCATACCAGCTTCTCTGGTAATTGATTGAGGAGCACGAAGAGCTCCTCGTCCTTATCTACCACGTTTGGTTCCGAAGAGGTGGCAGTCTCCTTGGATGGTTCAGGATGGCTCATTGTTTGAGGCTGTGGAGGAGGTGAGCTTGCTGGGATGTCCTTGAAGACGACTTTTCATTTTTGGAATTGTCGACCTTCTCTTTCCCTTTCGATAACAATATAGGAGTGCTCTCGGGTGTCTTGGATTTTGCCATGGACCCAAGAGTAGAAGGTGGTGCTCGTAGGCCGCTAACAATAACCATCTCTATACAGATATGTCAGTAAGCGAGGTGACATAATACAAAGATGATTAAAATATATATATATATATATATATATATGATTACCTTCTTATTGTTGAGGAGCTAGTGGTGATGCTGTTTCTGGAGAAGATGGTTCCGAAGTTGAAGGGGTGGCAGGTACTTTTCGTTTCCTAGGTTTGGAAGACGAGGCACTCTTATCTGTCTGCTTTCTCGGCTTCTTTTTCTTCGAGCTCGAAGGTCTTGACGAACGGACGGTGGGGTCAGGGAACACGGCTCCTTTTGGAAGCAAACCGCAAGCGACCAAGTTCCTAGAAGTTCCAAGCTTCTTCCAATCAAATTCCTCAATTGGAAGGTCATTGATTTTATACACCCTTGCAAGCTGTTCCCTGGAAAATCCTAGCCATTTCTTGTTTTCTGCAATGACATACGAGTGCGATCAGGATAAATATGATAATACAGAAAAAGGCGATAAATAGAAAAGCTACCTACTAGGATTTTGAAAGAAGTCGTTATCCGCATAGTCAAAGTGGAAAAATAGATTTTTCCATTTTCCCATGTTGTTACGAACCCTGTAGATTGTTTTTATTACCTAGTTTGACCACTTGTTCGCATAAAAGAAGCCAAAATCTGACAGGTTTGATTTCACTTGGTAAAACCAAGCGAACTCTTCAGGAGTGGGGGAGTCTAAACCTAATTTGTGGTAAAATATGTACAAACCTACCATATATCTATATGTATTTGGAGTCAGTTGGAAAGGGACGATCTCATAGTAGTCGATGATTGATTTTATGTATAAATGAAGTGAGAGGTGGACACTGCATTTGAGAACTGCTTCAGAAAATGAGGCAATTCTGCGTGGTGGTGTGTGTGGTCGATTGAATTCCATGGGAAGGTGAATAGGGATGGCGAGCTTATAGTTGCCCACGATTTTGCTGAGCTTGTTCGTTGTGTAGCTCGTCCTTATATTGGTACATGACCAATTCCCCTCTACGTATTGATAGCCCGTTGTGAAGACAGGGGCATCCCTGATATGCCGAGGCCATTGGTCCTGAGGGAGGTCGCCTATACGAGGACTATTTTGCCTGACCCCGGTTATCTCTACCTCGGGTTCTGGCTCAAGGTAATCTTCAAGGTTTATGGAGCTAACACTGGAGTTCTCAGATTCTCCTGAGAATGCATTCCCTTTCCTAAAATCCTCACTACTAGACATCTGAAAAGAAATACGGATAGGTTTAGCCCTATGCTAGCATCAAGGATCTTCGCTATATGTAAGCAAATTTTGGGGGTTCACCCTAGGATTGTATTAACACGCAAGCTCATCGAATTTTTTCTAATCGGTCTACGGATTTATAAAAATTGCTCGAGTAGTTCGTAAAAACTAAATAAATAAACAGGGTTTAAGACCCTAAAAACTCTTTTACGAGTTCATCGTTATCCATTATCTAAAAAAAGAGTCTATTCTACGAACTGATAAAGAGGATCTGAAAAAATTCCTATTCCAGTCTATCCGAATGTGGGATGGGTTCTTATTCAGGTGATTTGGACTCCACAATTTGTTTCAATTCCTAGAAATAAAAACTGAGAATAAGTTTTTTCGAGACAGATGAAGAATAGTAGGAGGGAAGAAATATACTAACCTTTCTTCGAAAACAGAAGGATTGAGATATGGTCTAAAGGATTGTGGTAACTCTGTCGGAGAAGATACTGGAACTGTGCAAGCTGAAGAACAAAATGACGTTAGAGGGTTTGCTCTGAAATACTTTAGGTTTGAGAAAGATGGAAGACGAGAGAGTTTATAATGAAGAAGCAGATTGATTTCCGATATTTATCTCTTAAGCATCACTAAATCACAGCTGTAGATCAAGGTATTTGATCTAAAGGCCGAAGTTCACGTGGGATTTGATTTTTTTTCCGAAATCAAATCGGTATCTTTTCAAAATTTGAAATGATCTAGTTTAAGACGACAGGCGGTATCATCGCTATCATTAAGTCTCCTCGAGTTTTGCTATTCTTCTTAGAAAAGGCGACACGTGTTTTTATCTGTCAGAAAAATATGCGCGTAATCTTGAAAAAGGTGAGATTTGAGATCTGGCGACTCTTTGACTCTTCAAGGGTCTCAAGTCCAGGTCATGACGTCGTATTTTTTAAGCTCGTACTTATATTAGAAGGAAGCTCCATTTTGTCTTGAAGAACTAATGGAGTTGGGGGGCAATTGTTGTGCGGTCTAAAATCCTATGTCAGGTCGCATGAGTAAGATTAAGTGCAACCTCTTCCGAAAGAGTTGCATGCGACCTCAACCACATAAGTTAGTGTGACTTCTTCCAAAAGAGTTATGTGCGACCTCCTCCGAACAAGATAAGTGCGACCAAAATGAAAAGGAGACTAGTTTACGCTTCGTCAAATAGGTAACCTACAAAGAAAGGGAAACAAAAGTTTCTTTTTAAAGATCGACCAGTTGCCTCATTTAAGTGATTACCCAGTTATATTGTTACTCAAATTGTATTGCCCGATTGTACAGTTACCCATTCTCACAATTGGGAAACATTGAGCTATCTTCATCTATATAAAGGGAGTTCAATATTTCAGTAAGGGGATCTTGGACTTTTTCTGATCTTGGGAGGCTGAGGAATTTTTGAGAGAAATTTTTTAACTTTTTCTTCTTCTTTCTGGACAACACATTGTAATTCTTCAGAAAATAGTACTCAAATTGTATTGCCCGATTGTATAGTTACCCATTCTCACAATTGGGAAATATTGAGCTATCTTCATCTATATAAAGGGAGTTCAATGTTTCAGTAAGGGGATCTTGGACTTTTTCTGATCTTAGGAGGCTGAGGAATTTTTGAGAGAACCTTTTTAACTTTTTTTTTTCCTTTCCGGACAACACATTGTAATTTTGTGTTCTTGTAATTCTCCAGAAAATAGTGAAAAACAGTGGACGTAGGCTCATTTTTTTGGGGCTGAACCACTATAAAATTCTTGCCTCTTTATTTGCTTTGATTGATAATCCTTTTCACACAAGCCACATCTCGCAATTTTTCTAAATTTATTGTTGACAAAACCTCCATCAACATAAGCTAACTTTTTTAGGATTTTGCTTTTACATTCAATAGTCATGGCTATAAATCAACCTTTGTTACAATATCTTGAACGGAAATGATGAATATTTCTTGACATTATTATTTGAAATAGAGGTTGATCTTCAAAAACGGTCTTTTGTGGTGAAGAAGATGAACATGTGCTGGCCATGTAAGTTTTAACTATCAATTTTGACAGAATTGATGGAAAGGATCTAAATGAAACAAAAGAATAAGATTGGAGAGTTAAACTGTCACGACCCAAAACCCGGGCTAGTGGCAAAAGGAGAATTTCACTTGGTGGGAAATTCCTTAATTTATTTGAAAAGTGTCAAAAGCTTTAGTTTTTATAAAATCAGTCCATTTAAATAAAAACATTTGGAATTCCATCCCGTGAACCACTCCCACAGTTCGTATACACCACTAAACCTAAATTGAATGATCACCTAAAAACATGAAATTAATTTTAAAACCCATCATCATCATCATCATCATCCACCACAGATATCCAATAACAGGAAGGCATGCATAAGTTTACAGACAATTTGAAAGCAGTAATCATGGTTCAATGCTAACACAAAAATCCAAATAGTCCAAAGACTATGATCTCAAACTTCTAGCATTACCAAGAGGCGAACTGCAATCAGGATGGCTTCTTAGTCCTCTTGATCA